>JAWDGP010003509.1:440000-473331 GCA_033675545.1 Elysia crispata
TCCTCTAATTTTATCTTGTTAAAAGCGTAATAATCACTGAACTATCTTTAATGTTAATATTGAGAGAATTATAAATAAGAGCGTCCTAATTTGAAAATCTATGGGTAATTCATAAGCCAATTGGTGTAATATTTGATGAACAACAGGACCAGACAAAATCGTGTAGCCCATCTCACATATAAATGCATTGATTTATTAACGATCTGGATATTTCTTGATCATGACAGAACTTTTATGGCGATTGGTTTGCCTTTTAATCGTTCTTTATTACAAGAGTTGAATTATTTTTTTTCCGTATAAAATTACAAATAAGACCGGGGAAAGAAAAAAAAGCGGCGTTAAAGATCAAAGAGAGACAGAAAGAGATAAATAGAACTACAGAATAGTAAAACGAAAAAGAATGGCAAAAAAAAAGGAGGAGGAGGGAAGGAGAGAAAATGAAGTGAACTAGTGAGTGTGAGAGAGGGAAAGAGAGAGAGAGAGAGAGAGAGAGAGAGAGAGAGAGAGAGAGGAGAGAGAGAAAGAAATATATATATATATATATATATATATATATATATATATATAAAATAGTGTTGTTATACATTAATGTGGACATGATCTTATATGAATGCACAAACATTAATGCGGACAATATTCATAATCTGATAGCATTGACACCGAAGGCACAGTCTTTCTGGATTGTTTCAGAAAAAAACAGATGATTCATAGAGTCCCAAATCTGTTTGAAGATCCTCCAAAAGCTCACCATACAGTTATAAAGCCCTGACCACACAATATATACAGGTGCACTGACTTGCATAAATTCATAGCTGCCCTTTTATTCGTTCTTATAAAAAAAATGAATGTTTAAAAGGATATAAAGTATATCATATAAAATATATTTGCGTTTTACAAGTAGTAGCTAAATGTTCTTATTTCGAATGCCTACACTATTTGTAAACTTAATGAACAGTTTCATCATATCGTTTACTATTTTAAGCACGTTCTCTCTTTCGAAAATATAAAAGTTGAGGCAGGGGCACTGTAACATCAACAGTGGCGGTTGTATTCTTGCTCCGGCCTCTTGAACATCTGTTTTGTCTGGTTCCTCTTCTATGTAATGAATGACCTGAACCTCGCTGTGTATCTTAGACAGTAGGGCTCCTTGTTCAAATTTCGTCTTTTAAATGTCAAGAAAAAAGGTTGCAGAAAAGATTGCCTTGGAGGCGATATTATTCGATGGCTTTTCTTTCATGACTCACAATGGGTACGACCTATGCTATCATGACTCACAATGAGTACGACATAATTAATTTACTATCATGATTCACAATGGGAACGAACGCTGCCATCACGACTCACAATGAGCACGACCTATGCTATCATGACTCACAATGAGTACGACCTATGCTATCATGACTCACAATGAGTAGGACCTATGCTATCATGACTCACAATGAGTACGACATAATTAATTTACTATCATTATTCACAATGGGAACGAACGCTGCCATCACTACTCACAATGAGCACGACCTTTATTATTATGACTCACAATGAGCACGAACTATGTTATAACGACTCACAATGAGTACGACCTTTATTATTATGACTCAGAATGGGTACAACCTATGCCATCACGACTCACAATGAGTGCGACCTATGCTATCATGACTGACTCACCAAGAGCATGATTAATGCTAACATGACTCATAATGAGTAAGACAATAATACTATCATGACTCAACAATGACTACGACCTTTGCTATTACAACTCACAATGAGTACGACCTATGCTTTCATGACCCACCATGATTACAACCGACGTTATCATGACTCACAATTATTACGACTTTTGCTATCGTAACTCACAACCAGTACGAACTGATATATAATGACTCACAATTAACACGGCCTATGCTATCATGATTCACAACGAGTAGGGCCTACCACATAATTTTGCTATCATAATCATGACTCACAATAAGTACGGCCTTTACTATCATGACTCACCAAGAGCACAATCTACAGCTCTTTGCGGGTAGGTGTGGATTAATTCCACGACTTTTTAACACATATTTCGATATCGTTAGAACAGGAGCACTGTTCCAACTAGCATCTCATTTAACTGTCTCTTGCTTCTCTCCCATCTCCGAGAGTAATCACTTAGAAAAGGTGAATATCTCAACAGCGCATCCTGCATGATGGCCTCGTAGATAAAGAGATTAGAACCACAATTTGCAAGGCTACCCAAAGAGCGCCCAGCCTTCTCATAGCCCGTGTATCAAACCAGCACTCGATCCATCATCCAGCTCACCAGGTTGCTCTTTGGGCGTGAGACACACACCAGAGCAAAATTTAATGAATATATTTCCATTTCTAAGGTCGATTATGAATACCCAAATCCATTGAATTTCAACATTTCACTAATTATTATGAATCACAATTCTCATGGCTCCTTATTTAATTGATATTTTTTTATTAAAAAGAAGCAATACATAATATACACAGGAACAGCCTCAAACCTTTATAACTTCATAGTCTTCGAACTAGGCTTATTGAAATAGAATCATTTTCAGCCTTGGAATAAAAGCTATGAGATCATCTCTCACCCTTTCGTCTGTGTATCTTTTATTAGTCGTCACCATCCTTTACCAATCGTCACGTTCAAGTTCTATCTATCTAGCTAGTAGTTATTTGCCCCATAAATCGCCTGCTTGGAAAATAAAATCGCCTTCTGGACATTATTATTTCACTGTATCGTCTCGTAATGTCTTTAATAAAATGCAGTTGAAAATGAAACGCCTTGCCATTAATTAATAAGTGTTGAAGATCTTTGCAATGAAAGCAATAGAATTTAAGAGAAGTGGAAGTGGGCCTATATTTCCATTAACATGAACCTCTTTATCACCCCGCACCCCAGTTTTCTTTCCTATTATCATTTCCAGACCAGCTACATTACATGTAATAAAATCAGAAGCAAGACAATAGTAGCATACGGTATTCATTTCACATTCTGAGGCAACAGCGCAATTATAAGACTTGGCTTAATAATTTTGATTATCAAGACAAACTGTGGTGTTCAAAAAAAAAAAACAACAAAAAAAAACAAAAACAAAACAAAAAACAAAAAAAAAAACGCAACTGAACATTTTCAAGTTTCTTGTTTTTGTTTTTTGAGGAAAAACAAAGGGGAGGAAGGAGGGGGTTGATGGAGTGCAAATATATGGGGGGGGGGGGGGCGATGTCAGTTTTCAGCCATCTTCAGTATCTATTCATTTTCTTTCAGAATCAAAGTCAAGTTCAATTTCATTATTACTGATCCTATTTATTCACCGAATATAAAGATACATGTGCCATATCGTAGGTCACCGGCACTCGGTTATCACGTGAAGTGGGTTGAGGTAATTAGTGATCATATTGTCACTGGCAACCATATAATGTCGCCAATATATAATTTTTCTTTTATAAAAGGCATACCGTTTATTTATTTTGATACTTTATTCCACTGCCTCTTTTGAAAGTCTTTAAAGACATAAACAATCCAGTTAGATTTAATTATTTTGTTTTTACCGGTCAAACTCAAGATGAAAATATTAGCCGACTTCAAGTAAGAGGTTCGAGATCACCGGTCGGTCTCTCTTCTGGTGTGTAACATAACAACCGAATAGTCAACAGGTGAACGAGTAATTTCTTTTAATAAATCCAAAAGAAAGAACTAACGAATTTGAGTTATAATACCAAGTCAAGATTCTTTAAATCTAGAATGTTGAAAGCTAGATTTAGAAAATCGAAGATTCAGCTTAGATACGAATTTAGTTTTTAATTTAGATCTAGATTCTAGATCAGTTTTGATCAAATCTAGTGTCTGTTCCCATATATTTAACGCTTTAGAGTCGAGTATCATCCAGACCTAGATCTAGATCTAGGTTGTTTTTTTTTTAATAAATCGATCCCAATCGTAACATGGCGATAATGTATTTCGTTGTTCTCAACACGAATTTGAACTTTGAAGCTCGTTTCTGTCACAAGTTACAAGTTGAATGGTTATGGACTGCGAAGTTGAATTTTTTAAAATCTCGCTTTTCTTCTGTTTACATGGAGCTGATGGTAGAATCTCATCCCAAATTAAAAAAAAAAAACAACAAACTATACAAAACAAAAACCAATCTAGATCTAGTATTAGCTGTATGCCTTCAACAGACACAAACATAAGATTATAGGCAAGTATTTAGAGATCATGAATATGTTATGCAAAAAAAAACCAAAAAACAAAAAAACAACTTTACAAATTATGTAAATGATGTAAATGTCAGAATAATAAGGTTAATAGAAATAATGATGAGTGAAGGAAAAGAGGGATCTATTGAAGGATGGTTAAAAGCAAAGGAAAAGAGAGAGAGAGAAAAATAAAGTTACGGGTATTTTCAAAGTTGATACATTAGTTTCTAAGGTATGGATAAAACAATTTAACAATTAAATTACACCTGATAATATGATTTTGAGATCAAGATTCAGTTTAAAAGCGGTATTAAAAAAGAAAATAAAACAGAGACATAGTTAGAAGATAGAAACAATTTTATATACCGAATAGCTCTAAACAAAAATTTAGAAAAAAATATAGGTTCAATGGGCCTAAACTGAGAAATCCATGATAATTGATCTACATTAGTCGATGTAGCTCAATATCCTTGTAGTTGATTAGCTTTGAACAATGCTTTTTTGAATATTGCCAAAATGGTTCATAGAATACAGAAAAAAAGTCTCTTTCAACAGTACTGAATCTGATGTCTTGGACAATCAAAGCTTTTTAAAATATGTCTATCTGTAAATTACCTTAAATTTGAAATATAGCCATTGTATTTTGTAAATTTGTCATTGGCTCATGTCTTTTGACCTTCATTTATAATTTTATATCACTAGAAGGGTGAAGAAATTCAACCACTATCATGATTATGGCTTGATTTTTTTATGATGGATCTTCTGAAAGCAGGCATGGCAGCAATTTCAGGCATAACCTCCCACCTCAGCTTTACAGGTAGGCCTGCTTTATCATTTTCTATTTTAATGTAATTGTAAATGTAAAAGTATATCTTTTCACCTATCATCAGGATTTTATTTTAAGCACAATTTTGATAAATAGATAACCTGAAATGACCTATTCTTTGGTCCTCTTATATGTTCTGTTTTTCTAGAAAGCTGCAGCGTTTCACTTTGCTTATCTTCAAGGTAAGACAAGATTTTTATGATAATATCTTTTATTCAATTGGACATGTTCCTGTGCTTGATAGAGACATACATGAATGAAGTTTAAACAGGAAGGAAGTATAATCAAGCTATCCATTAAAAAGTTTATAGTTAAAGCTACCCTCTAACTGTAACATAATAAAGGAAACCTAATGAAAACAACCCAAATCAATGAAATGAAGTCATAGATAAGCTTCATAAGGGAATAGTGACAAATTGATATAACGGGAAAAACCAGAGGTGCTTTTAAAGCTATTTTAAGCTAATTATGCATGTTATCTTTGAGTCAATACTGTAGGAAAAAGAAAGCTAAAAGCTAGTCATAACAAAAGAATGAAAATGAATTGTGCAATAAAATAAAAAAAATGAAGGTTGTCACCCAGACCAAGTTGAAAACAAGAGATGTCCATTTACTAGTCAAATGAATTCCTCTTTACAGCATCATTAACAGCCAATATGTTTATTCATCCATGTCATGTGATCCACTCTCCTTTAACATTATTTTATGTGGTTACTTTCAGGAAAATAAAATGTCATTTTCCTTTAACATTCCTCTTAAAATGTCTTTTTTTAACCTACCGTGATAAATTTTAGCTACTGTAGACAGTGGTCTCACATTGAAAAAAGAAGCTAACTTCAACAGCAATCGAATATTGCTTTAAATTCTAACAAAAACAATGCAAATGACTAGTCATTTAATTCTTGGTCAAATATTTAGGGCCACATTTTTTTTACCCTGCATTATTATTAATATTAAGGTCTAATGGAGAGTATAGTTTCAAGCTCATCAGCCTTAGGAGACACAGGGCCAAATACTGTTTTAACAACATCTTGATGTAATGTACAGTAGCCTGAAATTAAATTGAAAAAAAAAACTAAGGGACACAGCCCATTTTTGGACTGTTTCCAAATTATGCAATGAGTAGAAAGCTACTTTTGATGGAGATCTTAGATCTGGCATATGCTATTAAATTCACTGCTTGCTGTTGACAAAGCAAAATAATTTCTCAATATAATATTTTTTTACAACACACATTATGGCTCTAACCAGCTAACTCACTGCTTGTTTTTCACAGCTAGATAATAAGTAAATGATGTCAATTTAGTGAGGAAAGAGCACTTAAAAAAAAAATTAGAAAATGTTATATCTAGAATTTAACTTAGCATAACTCAAAAGATTTTATACCATCTGACTTATCTTTTCCAAGTGTTCTCTTAAAAAAAAAGCAAAACAAGAGAACTGATGAAAACTTACAACAAATATTTAAAATAATGTGTTTGAATGCACCTTTTTTTTAGAATGACCATAATAAATACATTATACTTGGCACTCCTCAAATCTAGAATTCATTACTTGCACCACTATGCATCTGTTCAATGTGGAATAGAAGTTTATAAAACACCAGCTAAGTGAGGGAGAGCTTTGTTTGAAATGAACTGATGAAAAAGTAGGATAGTGTCTTTGACTGTGGAGCAAAACTGTTCTAATACACTCAGGGATGTGCTTTGCATTTCACTGTTGTTGGCTGAGTTTTTGGCCTCATTTTTTCGGTTCCACCGTATTAGAAAGCTCGTTTGACATGCAGAAAAGACCTGAGATCACCCTGTTGACATGCTGTATCAAAGAGTCACAAAATAACAGATGGTTTCATTTTCCTCATTACTTAGGAAACCCTGATCTTGACATAAGGAACAAATTTCAGCTTTATAATATTGCCTTAGGCTTATGTAGTCGGAAAAGAAATCAAATGTGCAAGTCATTCAAGTGCCTCATTTTTACTTCTTTGTTTTTCAGTTTTAAGAAAACTACTGAGCTTGCCAAGTATGTTGACAACTCACTTTGTGCGTTCAACATCTAGTCAGCCTGATTTGCAGGCCATTCGAGATGAGCTTGAGAAATTTCAGGGTGGCTCAGTTGATTTGGAAATGGATGATCAGTCTGGTATTGCTATCATGATGCTGAACAATCCAAAGAGACTTAACTCTTTGACAGGTAATTTTATTCATTAACATCAATCTGTCTAATTGTAACTAATAAAAAATTATATCACAGAGCCTACCTTGATGGCTGTGAAATCTTTGCTCACAATGTTTGATTTAATTCTTTCAACATTTTTTGAAATATTAAATTCTTAAAACAGACTATTCAAGATGGAAGGACATATTGAAAATAGAATCTCCTGTTTAAAACCATTCAATGATAACATGTATTTAATTTCAGAAGTATATTAATTTTATTGTGTTCTTTGAATTTACTTTTTTTCAAAATCCTTCCTTTAATCACAATTTTATTTAATGTATAAAAAAAAACAACAAACCATGTTTCCTGTAGTTTTTATCAACTATATATTCATCAAGGATCTTACCAGTTTGCATAGCAAAGAGCTAAAGAAGTAATTGCAATAAATTAATGAAAAAAACGTGCTAGTGATTATCATAGAATATCTCTTTTAATAATGTTATTAATAATCAATTTTAAATGCATTTTTAATGCAAAAGTTTCTTTTATCTAATCCTAGGAAAAATGATGGTAGACATGGCCAACCATATCACAGCTTTGGAGAAATGGTCATTAGGAAAAGGTTTGGTTTTGGTTGGCGCATCAGGCAACTTTTGCTCAGGAGGAGACCTGACTTTTGTGCGTAAAGCTCTCCACTATGGAGAGGAGATGGCAGCTTTTCAACACGACACACTGACACGTCTGCTCAACCTTCCTCTAGTTAGTGTTGCTTTGCTTCAAGGTTTGTATACATAGTCCTCTTCACAAGACAATTTAAAGTCTTTCATGGGGCCCATTTTGTGCGGAGCAATAGAAATAGAAACAGCAAGATAAAATCTTTTCTTTGAAATCAAAGACATTTGAGATATGCAAAGAAACAGTGCAGTGAAAGTCAACACCTTGGGAGAAAAAAAAGTATTGACTTTAAGTTGAAGCAAGGTTGACTTTATCCATTTTCAGGAAACAAGTCTAAAAATTGGTTGCCTCCATTTCTTTACAATTGATAGTGATCTCCCTTTGCAGTGTCTTCATTTCGTTACTACAGCTATAGTGTGATAAATAAAAATTTATGCAAGTTCTTTAGCAAAGAGAAAACCTTACTAAGTCTGAAAAGAGGTTATTGAAACAAGTTGATGCACTACACACAAAATTACAAAATATGGGTACATACCTACAATTCATGCTATATTTTTTTCAGCTTTACCCTCCTTTAGTATGGGCTTGAGACCATCATTACTTTCGTTTTGTTTTCACCTCCCCCCCCCCCCTCCCCCGAAAAAAAAATTGTATAGTATTATTGGAGGCTCTGAAAAGGATGTTATTGGTTAAGGGGAGCGGCGGTAGAGAGAAGACAGTGCACTGTATGTCGCAAATAATGCGAGCCAACGAGAAGTTAACACACCCTTCTTTGTTGCAGTACTATCACAAACTTGCAAGACTACACTAACTTAGATAGGCCTTGTTGTGCATGCTATTAATACACAGTGACCTATTGACTGTATTGGGTTTACAAATAAAGAGCTATAATCCCCGTCACGAACCCACTTTTATGGGTTTCATCTTTTCCCATCCACCATGAGGTGTTGACCTTAAGCGAAAATGTCCCCAAGCGATTGATTTTCAGAAAATCAGTTACTTAAACAGAGAAGGAAAACACAGGATCACAGTGAGGTGTTAATTTTAAGTGAGTTGACTCAAGCAGATTCCATTGAAATTTCTTTTACAGTGAAACATAAAAGCTTTAATCAAGTCTAAAGTAGAAAAAGAAATGTTGATCATCATTCTTTTTCTAAAACAAAATTTTACTTCTAATCATGAAACATACAGCAGTATGGAGAAACGCTGTTGATGTTTTATTGCTTGTTTTTGTGCTGCCCTTTTAGAGCAGCTTACCACACAGGGTTTTATAGTTTCTTTTTTATTACAGGTCACACATTAGGTGGAGGTGCTGAGCTCTCTACAGCATGTGACTTCCGAGTGATGTCATCTTCAGCTAGGCTGGGTTTTGTCCAAATAAAGATGGGGTTAACGACAGGTTGGGGTGCAACCACACGACTGGTGCACCTGTTTGGGCGGCAAAAGGCTTTGGGACTTTTGACATCTGCAAAAGTTTTCAGCGCAGAAGAAGCAGAAAAGGAGGGTCTAGTTGACCATGTGCTTTCCTATGCTCTTCAGCCAGAAGAAGAATTGTCAGTTTGTAAGAACTGGCTGGCGTCCAACTACTGTGGTTATGATGCAGATCTAACACAAGCTGTGAAGTCTTCTGTTGTCCACTGCGACTTGAGTGGGGATCTCATAGAATCTTTAAGAAATGAGAGACGTGTGTTTGGCCAGTTTTGGGGAGGATCTGCCCAAAGAGTGGCACTTGAAGCAAAAATCAAACATAAATGATTTTTATCTTCAATTGGTTTAACTTTGCCAATTTTTAAAGTAATTTCTGATCCGAATTTTGAGTGCAATCTTTAAGACCTTTTATTTTGTGGGTGACATCCTTCGCAATTTGTCCCAGATTTTCTGAATTAATTAAAGCTTTTTTAAAAAGGTAAAATCCAATTGATTCAAACATTATTTATAAAGTACTTTTTCGTGAGATACAAGTGTCTATCCCGAAAAAAAAAATACATCAATGAGTCTTGCTTGGTAATGAACATGAGTATAAAACGGTTCAAGCAATTTTAATTCTTTGTTAATTTGAGCTATATTAAATCATCTGAATAATATATTAACATATACATGTATCAGCAATATCAGATACATTGAAATTAATGAACAGATGCAGTTAATTCAGGCAAAGGCAATGTTCTTGGTACTCTGAGGGTGAAGTGTTTCCATTATGTGTGAGATCCAGCTGACTAGAGTCTGCAGCCTGTGAGAGGAAAGAATCTGGTGGGGGTCTGCTGTGAATTGCCCATGGAATGAGAGATTAGGGTATTGGTCGGTGCACACTGTAACTCGACCAAACACTGAATTAGTTTGAGCCCACTGGTGGGACCTAAAATAGGCCCAATTATTTGTATGTGATGTGAGCTGCCTGTTGTCTTAACTGAGGCATTAATGACTCACTACTAAGGGAGAAGGAGGAGTAGAGAAAGGTCAGATTTACGGCCCAGCATGAAAGATGTATGTCTACGTGAATATTTTTTTTTTTTTTTCGTCTTTCTCTTTGTTATCGTAAACTGAAAATTTGAAGTGGTATTTTTTTTTTATTCAAAACGCAAAATATTTCAAAATAACCGTATTCTAAATTCATTTGCATTTTATGAAGATTGATTTTACAAGGAGCTGACTGTGATACAGATAATCACTGCTGAGCATCTGTTAAGTCAACAATGTAAATCTCAGTTTTTCATTTGTTACGCCTTAAGACATTTGAATTTGATCATAAATGATAAATATTGTTTTACGTGTGAACTACAAATTGTTGCCTGTCATTAAAATGTTTCTCTTTATTTTCTATGTACATTTTGATTTTTTTACATTGAATTTTAACTTCAATTAAAAAAAAATTGTGCATATGAATATTTATGATATAAGAACATTGGCAAGATTAATCTGCATGTATCGATTTAGTAAAGGATTTGATGTGCAAGGTAACTGGTATTCTGGCATTACAATATTCTTTGTTCAGATGAATTTATCTTAAGGTCCTTATAATAGTAACAACACAATGGTCACATGTATGGCTTTGCTAGATTCAAGTTTCTTGATGATGTGCAAGGATGAAAGAGTTGTAAAGAAAACTTACACAGAACCTATCAGGTAACTGATCTTAACTGCCATTTTTTCAGCTAATTGACCATAACCTAAATGTATTTAAGTAATTTAATTTAGAGATTCAGTGCAGATTAGAATCGATGCTGTTTGAATTTGAAACTGGAATACAGGTAATACATGAAGAAAAAAAAATGAAAGTATAAATTACTTGTAAGTGTTAATTTAGCTTGTCTGAATCAATAATGAATTGAAAGGAACTGTCATTAGTCTGTCTGGCATTACATGCACATATACCACACTGGTGCTGATTGTTCATTGAGATCAGAATGGGGAAAAAAAAGTTCAAATACAATCAATTTACTTTTAAGTGGAAACTTTCCCACATCAGTATTCCGATTTTGTGATGCATAGTATTATTTATTATTGTTGAACTTTATTCTGATCACATGTAAATAATTTTGTTACATTTGATGGCAGTGTTTGATGTAGCATATCTCTAAGCTACTCATAACATATTATATCTCACTATGCCCCTAAACAATATCGAATTATTGCAAGTCTTCTTTATTTTCAGCAATTAATACAGTGTTATCAGCGTATTTCAAGTTGTTTATGTTGTGCGCTCCTACTTTAACTTCTGAATATCCTTCTAGGATTCACATAATCATTTCACTGTAGGCAGAGAAATGGTCTGGGGAAAGCAAACATTCATGTTTGACACCACGCTTTATTTTGCTAAATGAGCTGATTTTGTCATTCAAATGTCTGGTATTACAATGCAAATACTGTACATGTATTATTAGACATTGTTGAAGAAGAAAGCAGAAAAAAAAGGGTTGGAACTGAATGTAAAAAAAAACCAGAAGTAATAGTTGTCAGTCAAAACAATGAGTGCCCACAGATCAGCATCTTTATCAACGGGAGTAAACTCAAGGAAAGCGATCAATTCAGATACTAGGGTACCGTACCTTCAATAGCAAGGGGTGGAGGCAACAGCACTGAATTTGTATTAGGAATACCGAATAGCACAAGCATCAAGAGTTTTCAGAGAATGAAATCAATATCAACATAACCAAATCTTGATTCACACAAGAAGAGCCCTGGAGTTCTCCATTGAACCCATTTTGATGTATGGATTTGAGGCCTGGACAATTTCAAAACAGGTACAAAAGAAACTGGAGGCAACAGAAATGTGATTCTTACGAAGAATGCTACAAATCTCATGGACTACAAAAGAATCAAACAAAACAGTGTTGCTCAAGCCAACCCAACAGGATCACTCATACTAGAATACTAAACACCAAGCAACCTTTTTTGGCTATATGATGAGATGAGAGAAACTAGAACATCTTGTGACAACTGGAATGATCAAAGGAAAATGCAGAAGAGGAAAACAAAGTAGTAGTATTCTAAAATTTTCTAAATGAAGTCTGTTTTTGTGTATCCCATCAGGAGCAAATGTCAACAATGATAAGAGAGTGCCAGAGCAATCATTTTAAGAATTAAAATAATTCTCATATTTATCTCATAAAAGATTTGCAGGATATTTGATACTAGGATGTAACATGTGTCTCGAAATGAGACAATTTGCGGCATAGAAATTTTTGGGTAAAAACAAGTTTCCTAAGGAAAGCTTGAAATTTCTGCTTTTTATACTGCTCTAATCTCTAACTTCCATATTGTTTCAAAAGTTAAAGCACTTTCAATAGCGAGGATTTCAAGCCTTCGTGAGAGAAATGGCATTTTGCCAAGTAGTGGCCACCAGCAAAAGGTCTCATTTTGTCGTGTCGCTACACATAATTGTTTGCATACATGTAGCTTCTTGAAACTCTTGGTGAATTTGACTTCAAAACCATTTCAGGCGTCAAGAACAAATAAATCAAAGGTGATGATAAAAGAGCCCACCTTCACTATCAATTCAAAATACCCAGAGTTACAATTTTGTTAACGCATGTTGCATTTAAGGTGTTTGTGTTCAATTTACTTCACTTTCAGAATCTCATCTTGATCATTTTCTGTAATCTTTACTTACGTCAAAATGTCGGATGACTTGAACATGATAACTTCAGATAAGAGAAAATAATATCACTCCCACGACCATCAAGTGTTCAGAGTAGATTCTAGAGTTTCAGTGGAATCAAGCTAAGACTTTTTTTTTAATCACTTGAACTTAGGTCTATCAAGGTCCAGAATCAATGATGTGTTGAAGATTTAAGTCTTCACAAATGGTCAAAGTTGGTTAATCATTGTAGCTCAATGGGTCCATAGTACTGGTCAGATTTTCAATGTGCATTTAACTAAAAAAGGAGAGGTGGACTGCCTTTCCAAATTTTATGTTTGATAATGTAAGTAAGATTCTAAAACAAAAAATAATATAATTTAAAAAGGCATATTTTTAACATAAGATTATGTGAAAAAACGTAGTGGAACAGTTACCACAAAAACGAGTGTAAACTATACACAGCTTTAGGGTCACTGCTGTTGAAGACTCTTAGTCTTCACCTTTTCAATCTAATTGACTGTGCATGTTTGGAATGCAATTACTTATAAAAAATAATTGCCTATATTTGTCAAATGCGCCGTTTTCAAACACTTGTATGAGCTAAGTTAAATTTAAAGATAACTTATTCTTTGAAAGTCCAAATTAACATGATACAGCCCTTGTCAAACTTGATTATTCAGTTTTGCATGTTTGGAATGCAATTACTTATAAAATCCAAATTGTTTTACGGATCTTGTCAGTTTTTTTCCCCCCGCATTTCAACTTATGCAGACAAGAGTATAATAAATTGGTGTTCATAACTTAAAGAAAAATTGAAATTTTCTTTTCTTTCAAAACATTTTGAGAAACTTGCAAATTCCATTCACCAAAAAATACTATTCAAAAGAGAAGAAAAAGCTAAAATCTACTATTACCGAAGGACCCAAGATTAGATGAAGCAAACATTGACTTCACAAATTTCAATGTGTCACTGTTATAAAGAACATTTATTGATAAACACCCAAATTATTAAGCATTCATAAAAGGAAAAAAATACAGAGATGTATTTCCATAAATAATATATGCATTCAAATTGCAACAACTTACTGCTGATCTGCTGATTGAGAAAAAATAAAGATATATGTAGTGTACATCAGAGGCCTAATATCTATGTATATTTTAAAAAAAAAAAACTTCGAAAAAAAAAGCACTAGCCATAACGCAAGCCACAGTTTAAAAAAAAATAAAAAAATTTACAAATAAAACATTGGAAAAAAAAAAGCCTAAAGATTACTAGCCTCATCAGAGATCCAGGATAACAAAATATTGAACAAGATTACCTGGTATAACTATAAGTACATTACACTTCACTTGTCATGTTCAACTTATAAAGGCTGCAACTAGTGAAAGCTAATATTTTATTTTTATCAGATAACAAATAAAGACTAGCAGGGTTATTTAAAACTTCTCATAGTTTTAATCTCTTGTAATTTGAAGAAACAATAAATGTAAAAAAAAACAATTATGTCCACTGCATTTTCAAAAATACACCTGTCATATGTGACAAAACATCCTCATTGAGTTGAAATAAATTAAAGGGCAGATTCACAAACATCTAATATGTATATTGAGGAATTAGAAAGCTAAACTGAAATATAATACATAAACAAAAACATCCCTTGCCAAAAAGCTGAAGATAGCACTAAAGGTTACAATTTTTTTTTTCCCAAATGACTGAATTTTATTACAAATTACGATAGCAGGTAAACAGATATGCAATGCCTGTGGTTGATCTTTTTCAAGAAATAATTTTTTTTGTTTTAACCTTTGGGGAAAAATAGACAATTTTGACAAAATTAGGAATTCAGGAACTACAGCAAACATTTTAGCAATCTAAAAAGTTTGAAGCCATCAGTAACTCTAATGCAATTTCCGGTGCAATGGGAAACTCTGGAATCTCTGTTGAAGAATTGGTGTACCGCACTTTGTATGTGAAATACATGCAAACTTTTTGAAGGACATGGGACCTGTGAAGAGTATAAAGAAAAACAATCTGTATCAAACGGAACAAAAAGCCAGCATCAATTTATACAATTGAAGGAGTCCTCTGAGGCAAACCAACTCCAAACAACATCAGAGACAATTTAATCCCAACACACAGGACTAAGTTAGAACATTGCATTTATCTGCTCATTTTTTAATTTTAAGGAAAAAGAGTGTTGGAAACATCAAACAATAAAAAAAAAAAGAAAATTTTGCAAGGATGTATTATACCCTAGTTGGGTATGTTAGCAAGCCTTACAATTCACAGTTTCAACCAAAAAATATCTGCCCCTCAACTAAAAAAACGTGCAAAATTATTAAACAATCCTAAGAGCACATTACATATGTACTTCAGTATAAAAACAATAATAATATGGTAAACATAGAAGAAATAATACATGAAAAAAAAGAGACAATACCACCTCTTTACTTCTTTCTATGGGCCACTAAATGCTACTACTGCACAATTATCACATTATCCTTGAAAGCTTCCATTGCTTGATTCAAAAACTATTTGGCCTTTAAATGAAAGACAAATCTCTTCCATGGATTTAGTGAATTAAGTTCCGCAGAAAGAAATCAAATTATTGCAAGAGTTACTTTTTTCACACTTGAGCTCTGATGGATTTTTTAACATACAGTAGAGCACGATAAGGTCGAACACGGATCCCTTGAACTCATCCATTTTTCCTTTATAGTTCTCTCTTTATTCCCTTTATATTTCTATGCTTTCGTCGAACTAATTCAAAGTTATAACACGTTTTCTTTGAACAATCAGTCCCAAATTAGAGACAAAAATGTTCTCTTAAGAAATTTGACAGACTGTGACTTTCTTCAGATTCACAAATCTTAAATTTCAACCACGTGCTCTACACAGCTGTTGTTATTCTTCAAATAAACACACATTACCTCTCCCTTTTACTGTGTAGAAACAACGTGTGGAAGGTAGCCTAGCCATTTATCCATAGTCGCCAGGGAGAGTACACCCCCTCTTCATAACATCCCAGAAAATACAAATAAGGGTCCAAGTGCTAAAAATAGATTTGTTCGAACATGACTTCTTTGAACATATAAAAATTCTCCAATGCTCCACTGTACTTGTAAAGAGAAAAGTAAAAATGTCAAACCAGTACTTACGGAATTTCCCTGAAATTTATCTCATTATTTTCATGCTCTGAAAATTGACCTGAAATAGAAATAAAAGGGAACACAATTAATGTTCATTGTTACTAATGCACTTTGCCCAAAAAGAAATACACCATTACTAATCCTTAATTTACCCTGGTTTTGCCTAAGTTTTAAGAAGCTACTATGTTTTTAAACCTCTATGGAATGTTAAATCTCTTGCTGCTAGGTGCTTTCAGCCCTGGGTCCTAGCTCTAAGTCTAACCAATCTTCTATGAAAAAATTATATAAAAAACTCAAGTAGCTCAATACCAAGGCAATGATTCTACAATTCTTGCATGAAGTATTGAAAGACATGCATAGAGTTGAGTCCAAATGATTCGAATCCGGATAGTTCGAATTTTTGGATATTTAGAAGTCGATTAAAATACCCGAATATTTCTCTCTTTAATCTCTATTAAAAATATCGGTTAGTTCGAAGTCGGAAAGAATGATCCGGTTAATTCGAAGTTGTCGTGGCGTTTTTATTCTGAAAGCAATCTTCCTAGCTTGTAAAACAGACAAAGTGGTGCCAATTGCTATACTCCGAACAGCAAACGATTCTGTGAATGTGTGTGTTCGGCCCGCCTACATTACAGGCAAGAGTCTGATATAAAATAGAATGGGCTTGGCCCAGGGATCAGGTGTGGATGCTTCGTAGACTGGAAGAGGAGGGGAGTGGTGGTACCACACGCGGTGATTGAACTCGGCGTGTGGTCAGCTTGTGCGATGTTACCTGGTTGCACATTGCTCTATTATGTCAATACAATGTAATTTTGATAGTGGCTCAGTGCCGGCCTGTCATAGATCTAGATCTAGACCTGGCTTTGTTTGGGAGGGTCTTCTCACCTGTGTTTCTTGGTTACTTTACATGGGGCAAACTTGGGTTACATTATACATGTAATCATTTCCGTTAGCTGTGTATATGTATGTATGTTAATTTTTATAACCTAGCCTAGGTCTACAAAGCTGCTGGCTTTCGGTTCGGGAAAGCACTTTGTAGCGCTCGGTCACTTTTTATTATTTTAAGCTGTATTCTTTACATTCAGTGAAATCAGTTTCAATTTAGACAATATGGCATTTTCTCTTTCAAGTCAAAACCCTTTGAAGGGAAAAAACAAAAGCCTAAGCATTTAAAATAAAATCAAATTGCTTGAAGAGGTGGATAAAAAAGTTTTGCCAAAGAAGGAAATTGCTTTGAAGTTTGAAACTAGCAGTAGCCCCCATTGTATATGTAGCATTCCTGATCTGTCATCCACATTTTTCTCTTCTTTTTCTCTATGTATCTTGATAATTCGAATATCGGATAATTTGAAGTACCTTTTTTAGCTCGAACACTTTGAAATAACCGGACTCGACTGTATAGGAATGCACTTTCCTGAAACATATGACTAAGTTTTGTCAATGCGGAGTCAGGGAATTGAAGCAAGGATAACACCAACAGGCAACAACGGACAGCTACAGATGCATACTTGCTAACATACTTTTGTGAGAATTATGATACAACCATCCAATAATTTTGCAGATAGTATGAAAGATTCCATTTTAGTTTTACTGTAGCAAGTCTTAATCTGGTGAAAAGTTTTTGTATTGTATTCTGCTCATCCTGCAAGTGACAAAATGATAGGAGTTTTGATAAGAAATCTTGCAGGCAAATAATAGGTTTCTGTTTTTTTTTTTGCCTAAAAATTAATTCCCATTTAAAGAAAATAAAAGAATGAAAATGCACAAAATGTCAGTTATTTTTATTTTATCATCAACAATGGCTTTTCTTATATTGTAACATACCGTAACAAGCAAAAATAAAACTTGGATATATGTCAAAATTTTAAAGCACAAATAAATAAAACGTAAAAACCAGAACAAGAAAATCAACAATGGCAATAAATAAATGTTTAGGCACCATGAGAAGAAAAATAAAACTTACCTGGCCCACTCAGCATAGCTTTGATGGTGCCAGAAGTAAGGGCATGCTCTCTCCTTACGATGAACTCATGACCATCTGATGAGATAAGCTTAACATACTGAGAGTTTTGCCCCTCAATACCTCCATATACTTTCTCCTCCTGATCAGCCTTTTCTTCTTTGCCATCAGCCATTTTATCTGAAAAGACATAAAAAAAAAATATAAATATATTCTTTCATGACTGAAAGACAAGAAATGTGTAGTAAATCAGCTCATATTAATTATATATATATATGCTATAATATAACAGGAACTCTTTTGACTAAAAGCTATTTTTATTTCAGGTTTGTCAATATTCCTGAACCTGCATCCCCCAACCCCGAAGAAAAAAGGCAAAAAATTAAGACTACATGCTACTTTAATGCTTTGCCACACTCAAAATTAGAGTTGCTTTAAACAAGACAATTTCACGAAAAAAAAAATAATCTAAGCCTGTAAGCTTGGGGCAAGTTATATCATTAGGCTCATGGCTCCCCAGAAAATTTCAGTTGGTGACCTATTTTACACAATGATTTACTGTCAGGTGAAGTGTGACAAAAGCACTTATACATGAGTAAGATGCTTTTTCAGATTTTTCTTTGCTGAGTATCAATATTCACACCTGAAAGCTGAATACAAAAAAAAAAGAGAAAAACCATATGTTTCTCCTAATTTTAGGGGCTCTCTTTATTCCTAATCTAGATGTAATTATTTATGAGTTCTACTGCATTGCAAATTTACTCAATGTTGCCATTATCAAGAGCTTTCCTTTTTTTTAAAATTTAATTACTCTTGTGACTTCATACATGAGCATGACAAAGTATGCCTTAAAATGTATAATTTTGAGGATGGGCAATGTGACTGCTGCGAGGAAGAGCATAATTTTCTGGGCTTCAGGAGCATACTCCCCACATTCATCTAGATCCAACACCACAGTGTGGGCCCTAGAGTTTATTTTTAAGTATCTTTATTTATGAAATACTCAAAAGAAAATCACAAATGTGTCTCAAGGTAAATGAAGACCCACATGTGGGCACCACACAGGACAGTTTGTTAAAATTAGCCCTGTGGCCTACACCTATCCTCTTTTCTCTGTCTCTGTGACGAAAAATTGCACATTTGTTGTAGAATTATAAATCTTTTTCCTTTTCTGCTTCCCAAAATATTTTACACATAATGACACTTGTAAAATAAGTTCCACATTACAGGTACAAATTTTCATCAGGCACAGGGACATAACTTACAGAACCAACAGATCTTTTAAAGGGGAAAATGTATACTAAAGGCACTGATTTCTAAATAATTTTTTTTTCTTTTGCAGGTCACAAAGAAAGACAAAATCAACACATTGTACAAAAAATCTGTAAGTCAAGATGTGTAAAATGAATCAATAAACCATTGAATATGATATTATATATATATATATAATGTAATATTCAATGGTTTATCAATATCTCTCTCTCTCTCTCTCTCTCTCTCTCTCTATATATATATATATATATATATATATATAATATCATATTCAATATAAATAAAAGGACCAATGCTCAGCATTTTTAAAAGCCATCATTATAATTATACGTATAGACCATCTGTAGCTCTTGGACATTCAACCCCTTCCCCCTGCCGCAAAAAAAAAAAAAAAACAAATTAAAAAAAAATTAAATACACCTATGGATAATGATTAACAGAGAGCCTGATATCCCAATTTAAAGAGTCAAACATGTGAGCTTATCAGCTCTGTTATTATACAACTAGAAGGCAAAAGGCAAAAGAAATGTGGTTCCAACTGAGAATGCTACAGATCTCATGGACTGCAAATAAATCAAAAGAAGCAGTGTTGTGAAAAGCTTACACAAGATCACTCATAAATAGAATTCTTAAATGCCAATCAAATTTCTTTGACCGTGTGATGAAGAAACTGGAACATCTTGTAACAGCTGGAATGATCGAAGGAAAACAGTGAGAAAAAATGTTGGTTGGGCTAACTAAGTGTCTAAATGTAGATTGAATGACACATGCACTTAGAAAAGCAACGTGGGGCAGAGATGCATGGAAGATCATAATTACCTATGCTAAAGAACAGGATACCTGATTGATTGTGCAGCCAAGAGGCTTTAAGTAACGTGACTAAGTAACTACTTAGGGCAATGATATATTTTATGATCTGTTCTCATAAGATTCCTAAATTTTCAGGTAATCATGTTAACTTGCTCAAGATCTTTTTACGGGTAAACTATAAAAATGCACCGTTAAATTTAAACAAACACACTGCTTAGTTAATTCAACCTTTTAAAAGTGATTGCTGAGCTGAACAGACACAATCCAAGTAACAGATGGCAGCAAGATTCCAGAGGTGTTCAGATGTATACAATTTTAAATCTTAAAGTGGTACACTTTGGAGTCAAGAAGCTGTCGGCATATGGACAGTGTTGGACCATACAGAGATAATTTAGTAGTACAAAATCTAGATCTAACTCTCTGCAAATTCATTGCTTGTTAAAATTATCAAAATGAAAGTTGTACACATTTGCCCGAAAATGTTTATAATTGCTATAAGCCAAAGTTAATGTAATTAACTTTATTAAGTCACTTTACTACCTCAATCATATAAGTTCTGATAAAATAATCATTTCTTACACAGGTTTGATGGTGGTATGCTCCTAAAATTACAAGTGATCCTCAAGCTGATTCGCGAGTCATTCACCCCAAACTTCTTGAATTCTTCCTTAGTAATCCTTACCAACACGACCCGGATGTACTACTAAATTTGAGTTTTTAGGCATAGAAAAGTAACGATGAAACATATACTAATGTTGTCTTCTATTTGAAAGAGCTATCTTTTCATTTTAGAGTGTTTAGACTATGTTTTGACACTGAAAATAATGTAAACAAATTCGTTGTGTTGGCACCATAACGAAAGCGAGTGAGTCAGTGGGACAGCCGCGGGGATTGTCCTAACGTTAGCAGAGATGCTCGAACGTGAGAGAGAAGGAGAGAGAGCACCACCTGTAGACGACAAAATAGTGAGCGTAAAACAAATAGCCAGCAGAGGGAGAGAGAGAGAGGAAACTTCATGTCAGAAGTTTATAATACTCACAAGATTTCAGTAGAGCACCAACCGAGGCCAAGATCATAAAGTGGGCGTGGAAGTTTTGATTTTGTCCTCTTAGCGTGACTGATTAAACGTAAGTTTCATACCGATACAGACCAGAGAAGATCTAGATCTAGATTTGGATCTTACGTGGTTTGGTACATATTACGTCAAAATTGTAGATTTAATTATAAATTGCAATCTAGATCTATATAGATTTTCTATATTAAACCTGAAGATTCTGTAACAGACTAGACTCTAGATCACCAAACTTTACTCTTGACATCTCTAGATCTGGGATGCGATATAGTTACTTTTGGGATAGGTTAACACAGAATCTTCTGAATTTAAAGTAGATTCCATCTCTTGCACATAGATCTAGAGTTGGACTTGCTATTTCCCTTCATCTTAAATATTCTTTTATAGTGAAAAAAAAAACAGAATTATTATTCTAAGTAACAACTATTTGTGGAACTATATCTTATACCCTGACGTTATGTGATGGGCATATTAGAATTAAATTAAGTTATGTACATCTGTGTTTATGAATGTATGATTTAATGAGTTGGAAAAGTTATACAGATGCAAATAGTTTGCATATTAGCTCAAGTGCTGTAGTAGGTTAAACCACGCAGTCGATTCTAAATCTACATTCTGATCCCAAATTACTTCAGTACTCTTTCCTATGTTAATCTTTCTTTCTTTTTTTTTTTTTTCAAAACTGAAAAGAATCTGGATCTTAATTATGTTGAAAGACTTTTATTGTCATTTAGTTGACATTCCACCAAAATATATTTTGTTCAAAAGTGTATCTTTTCAATTAAATTTTGAAAAAAAAATATTTTAGAACTACCAAAGCTAATAACTGATATTTGTAAAGGTACTTAGACTCCTTGCTGTCTTTCTATTCTTACTCTCAAAGTAATATTAAAACTAGCAAAGTCAATTGAGACCTTTCAACTTTTTTTAGTTAATTTGATAAGAACAAGGAAGAAGTACTGGTGCTTTATAGAAAACAGATACTGTTTTTCTTGCTTTGTGTAAATAATCTTGCCTTTTTTTTTCATAAGACCCAGAAAATAGTCCAAAAACATGAGAATGATTAAATTTATGTTGCTTCCACCTTTTGCTATTATATTAGATCATGTTGTTGACTTCAGACAAATTTATACCACTGAGATTTATATGTATGTATTGGCATGCCAGGTCAAGCTCAAAGAGTTTGTGTCACCTGTTAAATAAATGGGATTTATGAAGCAAGTAGTTCAAATCCAGCAGTTCCATTGTGTTTATTGAGGTCTGAAACCAATTTGAATACAGAATTTAGTGACATAATATACATTACATAGTACAATGACTGCGCACTGCTTGTATTTCATACATTTTTTCTTACAATGTATAAGTGAATATAATGAGCAGATGGGGCAAACAAAATTTAAAATGTTTAGAATTCTTATTTATCTCTTTGCAATTTACACAACATGACAAAATAAGGCAACTCTCATAATTAATTTTCATTCTTTTAACTGAGCTTAATGATTTTTTGTTCTTTTTTTCGTACCAATGAGTTCTCATTTGCTTAAGCTGGGGTCTAGATTATGCATATCTTCCAAAATATAATTGCTTTCAAACTTTGACTTGTTGTCCTTTTATTTGCTTTTCTGGAAAGCTTATCATCTTTGATTATATTTCAATAGGAACTTCAAACTCCTTCGTCACCGAAAACAAAATGGGTCTTCAACGCCACATTAAAAAGACATTATTAACTTTATCTAAGGTTGTAGAAAATCATAGATCAAATGTGCCTGCAAATGCTCGATCAGTCATTTCAAGTGTAACATCTCATGGTTTTACAGCATCAAACCAAAAAAGTCAAATTAATATTGGACCGCAATTAGTCGCAAACTCAAGTTTTCTCTACCCTGCAAGTCAAATTAGGATGCAATCTCAGAACCTTGTGTCAAAATCTCATAATCATTTAGTAAAGCTCACCCAGTTTGTGTTCAAATGTCAAAGGTGGAATTCTTTGTTCCCGCTGTTATCATGTTCATCATACGGGAACAGCAGCAAAAACGGCAACAGCTTAACATGCTGTGGACAATCTGAAAAAGAAACCAAACTTCATATAGCATGCTCAACCCCAAGCAGGCCTGCACACTCCACAACTAACAAAGCCTCGGTATTTCAAAGTTTCTCACTTCAGACGTCCTTGAGGTCAGGTTGTAGTTACCCCACTATCACTCACAGAGCGCTGTTTCAGCATCATCCCAACCGCAGCATGGTGTGCAGACTGAAGCACACCAAGCCACAAGTGCCTCCAACGAAGATAGCCCGAGTGTACGACTACGAGGGAGCCATAACCGACGAGCAGGCGGCCGAGGAGTTTGTCTTCGCCCTCAAGACCAGCGAGAGGCAGCATCTCTATGCCGAGCTGGCAAAGTACCAAGGCGTCAACTCTAATGGTGAGTACTTGATATACCAGCGAGAGGCAACATCTCTATGCCGAGCTGGCGAAGTACCAAGGCGTCAACTCTAATGGTGAGTACTTGATATACCAGCGAGAGGCAGCATCTCTATGCCGAGCTGGCGAAGTACCAAGGCGTCAACTCTAATGGTGAGTACTTGATATACCATCGAGAGGCAGCATCTCTATGCCGAGCTGGCGAAGTACCAAGGCGTCAACTCTAACGGTGAGTACTTGATATACCAGCAAGAGGCAACATCTCTATGTCGAGCTGGCGAAGTACCAGGGCGTCAACTCTAACGGTGAATACTTGATATACCAGCAAGAGGCAGCATCTCTATGCCGAGCTGGCGAAGTACCAAGGCGTCAACTCTAACGGTGAGTATTTGATATACCATCGAGAGGCAGCATCTCTATGCCGAGCTGGCGAAGTACCAAGGCGTCAACTCTAACGGTGAGTACTTGATATACCATCGAGAGGCAGCATCTCTATGCCGAGCTGGCGAAGTACCAAGGCGTCAACTCTAACGGTGAGTACTTGATATACCATCGAGAGGCAGCATCTCTATGCCGAGCTGGCGAAGTACTAAGGCGTCAACTCTAACGGTGAGTACTTGATATACCATCGAGAGGCAGCATCTCTATGCCGAGCTGGCGAAGTACCAAGGCGTCAACTCTAACGGTGAGTACTTGATATACCAGCAAGAGGCAGCATCTCTATGCCGAGCTGGCGAAGTACCAGGGCGTCAACTCTAACGGTGAGTACTTGATATAAACAGTGTCAGTACTGTCACAGGTTTGTATTCTTACGCCGCTATTGCTGAGCGATTACTGTACTATTACGCTGCGAGTTTGTGTCTGTATTGCAAAATTAATCTATCCGGCGAGAGGCAGCATCTCTATGTCGAGCTGGAGAAGTACCAAGGCGTCAACTCTAAAAGTGAGTACTTGATATGCGAGCGAGAGGCAGCATCTCTATGCCGAGCTGGCGAAGTACCAAGGCGTCAACTCTAAAAGTGAGTACTTGATATGCGAGCGAGAGGCAGCATCTCTATGCCGAGCTGGCGAAGTACCAAGGCGTCAACTCTAAAAGTGAGTACTTGATATACGAGCGAGAGGCAGCATCTCTATGCCGAGCTGGCGAAATACCAAGGCGTCAACTCTAACGGTGAGTATTTGATATACCATCGAGAGGCAGCATCTCTATGCCGAGCTGGCGAAGTACCAAGGCGTCAACTCTAACGGTGAGTACTTGATATACCAGCAAGAGGCAGCATCTCTATGCCGAGCTGGCGAAGTACCAGGGCGTCAACTCTAACGGTGAGTACTTGATATAAACAGTGTCAGTACTGTCACAGGTTTGTATTCTTACGCCGCTATTGCTGAGCGATTACTGTACTATTACGCTGCGAGTTTGTGTCTGTATTGCAAAATTAATCTATCCGTGATATCTTTCACGTGTTTATTATCTTTAAATATTTGTATAGTATCGATGTGTTTATGTTTGATTCATTTCTAGTATAAGCAATACTGAACCATTAGAGACAGATTAAACAGCGGACAATATTTAAACTTTGTGTTATTTATCCATACAATTTCAAGCAAAACATGTATAAAATTGCAACGAAAGAGCGATTTAACACACTCTGATTACGTGAGCCAACACTCGTGACCCATCAATTATGTTTTTGGTCTACCTAAAATTTTAATCGATCACTGCATAATGAACAAAAATTTGTTTACTTTAGAAATTTTTAGCCGCAAACCGCTTGTGTCTCTTAACCGTTAAGCAATGTTGTGTTGAAACATGTTCACCGAAAACTCCAAAACAGATTTTCTGGTTCTGAGTTTTAGATACTTTGATTATTTTCATCACAATATCGAGTCCTGATTGCGCTAAATCTCACGATACTCGTCGATCATCATCAACAACAATGAAATATATTATGACGAAGGAAATCATAGAAGATCCCGGGCTCACCTAGAATTTAAGATGGTTGTGGGAATCGACCACGGTAGTGGGTACTTGAATCGTCCAGTCATTTGTTGGAGAAAGTAAGCATCTACTGGGTTACAGTTAGAGCGATATGTGGAGATTAGAGATTACCTAATACTGAAGGTCAACACTGTGACGTCAAAACCTGTTTTGCATTTTCCACAAATAAAGAAAATCGGATATAGCAAGAGAGACGCCATCATCACCAACAATAAACGCAGCAAAACACGAAGCTTTAAAACCTTGTCATATTGATGTTGCTATCAAGGACAAGGTAGACTAAATCAGGTCTCCTGCAGTCACCGTTTCATTGCTAAAGTGAGAATCTTTGAGTGTGTGGGAAAATTAAAAAAAGGAGACAAACATATACTATACATTATTAAACCTAAGAAAGGAGAGAGAGAGAGAGAGAGAGAGAGAGAGAGAGAGAGAGAGAGAGAGAGAGAGAGAGAGAGAGAGAGAGAGAGAGAGAGAGAGAGAGAGAGAGAGAGACGATGTCTCCTGAGTGGGACAGTTATTTCAGCATATCTATGACGTTGCTTTACCATTGACATCGTAACTTTTAAACATGTCATGTTTGTTTTTATGGAGGAAAAAGAGAGAGAGAACAATAAAAGAAGAATCCAAAGCGGCTAGAACAAACCGCGCAATATTATTATTTAATGATCGACGTAGAAACGGACACACAACTTGATGTTAGACAAACAAAACAATACAGCACGTCACCCACAGCTGCAGAAGAACACTGGGTGCATTTTTAGCTATGCTGATAAGCCCATTTATTTGACACATGGGTGACAATAGGCCCGCTTCACACGCCGAAAAGAGCAAATAACATTAAACATAAAGAGATATTTGACATTACTTCAGGAGTTGGTCATAGACTGAAAAAATAGGGCATATTATATTATTTCTAACCACTTCATAAGTTCTAGTGCTAACAAACCTCTTATACAACCAATCATAATAGTAAAACTAAAAGGAGTATAAATTTTGATCAGCAACGAAGATAAAGTGTGTTTATAATAAAATTCCTACAAAAATTTACTCTTCTCAATCAGTGCCTGCCTTCCCTCATAGGTAACATTTTCTCGGGATTCGAAAAAACAAAACAAAACAAAAAAAAAACACCACAGACGTCTACTGCAGCTCTTATCAATGTGAATATTCATCGCCAAAACCTATTTATCGATCCCACCGTGGGTATTGTTCAATTTATTACAAGAAGAATCAGTTTCTGGGTTTATCTCTCATATCACAAAAATTACACTCGAAAATTCTCTCAATTCAGTCGCGCAATATCTTTGACCCTGAGCGGGTTTTCCTATAATCTATTCCAAATATCTTATTTAATCAATTAAAAAAAGTTCAAGGCTGTTTAGAACACAGTACAGTAGATCTTGGAAGGATTTTTTTTTTTGTTATCAGTCGAGATTTCTTGAGAAATCATTGACATGATAATTCACACATTTTTTTTCCAACACACTCCAGGTACACGTGAAAACAAGATGGTCAGACCGATCGCAGTCTTTGAGCTTAGTGTTGTGGAGTTTCTCTCTCTCTCTCTCTCTCTCTCTCTCTCTCTCTCTCTCTCTCTCTCTCTCTCTCTCTCTCTCTCTCTCTCTCTCTCTCTCTCTCTCTCTCTCTCTCTCTCTCTCTCTCTCTCTCTCTCTCTCGCTCTCTCTCTCTCTCTCCTTCCCCCCTTTTTTGTTTTAAAACCCCGTGTTTTCCACGAGTTTAATTTTCTTTTTTTTTTTTTTTGGACGAAGCTGGCATAAAACTGGATTATTTTTTAATGGGTTCGATCCACGAAAATATAATATCGCGATTGTCTACTGTGTGCATGGAAATTGCTTTTGTACAAAAGCTTTATAATAAGAGGGATACCGAAAAAGGAAAGAAGGTGAAGAGAAAGATGTGGAAGAACAACAAAAACTTAAAAAAAGGAGTACCCAGAAGAAAAGAAGGAGAACAAGGAAGAGAGAGAGAGAGAGAGAGAGAGAGAGAGAGAGAGAGAGAGAGAGAGAGAGAGAGAGAGAGAGAGAGAGAGAGAGAGAGAGAGAGAGAGAGAGAGAGAGAGAGAGAAAATGGACATGTTGGGTTGAGGGTAAAAGTAATCAATAAAGACAAGAGAGAGAGAGAGAGAGAGAGAGAGAGAGAGAGAGAGAGAGAGAGAGAGAGAGAGAGAGAGAGAGAGAGAGAGAGAGAGAGAGAGAGAGAGAGAGAGAGAGAGAGAGAGAGAGAGAGAGAATGGTCATGTTGGGTTGAGGGTAATAGTAATCAATAAAGACAAAACTAAGGAAGAGTCAATCCCATTATGACTAGCTAAAAGATTTCAAGTCAAAATTCAGAAGTGCAGACTTCAGTCAACTCAATACATTCTATTAGAAATCGTTTCTTAACCCATTACAGCACGCAACTGATCCATCATCGTTTCATATTCGGTTTTTGTTTCGTTTTTATTCCCTAACCAGGAACCCAGACAAGTCCACCCACTCGCAAACAGTTACAACAAGGTAAGCTCATTTTCTCTCACGGCTTCCCAAATATTCCTTGTATAATTCTAGCTCCATATCTAGTATATCGTCCACGATACTATCAGTAGTCCTGTATCCACTCTGTAATGTGATAGCCCAGTCATAGGATGAAAGGAACACAACCACTAGCATACGCCCGACAGTTTTTTTTTTTTTTGCTTGCTCACATACCGACACTGTCATACTCACTCGCACACAAGAGATATGATGTAAAATAATCATCTAGCTAGCATTTTTCCCAACGGCCGATGGCCATTTTCCAAAATTATATGCAGAGCATGATTCCAAATTCCTAGCATCGCCAGCGCGAATAGTAATCATGGAACACCTAGACATGGTGTTTAGTACGTGGTTGGGTTATGGAACCCACTTGTGCTTCACATAATTAAAGTTTAACACTTACTCTTACTAACACAAACCAAAGCTAACGGAAATAAAAGAACATTGATAGGCTGTTCAACTCATTATGATACCACGACCTCGCATAGAGTCACAGCTCTTGGTGGATGGATGCAAACAACGCCATTACATTGTAGAGTATTTTAGTGACATGTATTGCGCTTTGAAAAAACTTTGTGCTTAAAGAGGGTGCAGAAAAAAGAAAACAAACAATAAGCAAAATTAATACAACAGACACGCAAACAAATACAGTTTAAAATTATAAGTTTCCAGACCTGGAAGTGTCTAAATGTAGGTTTGTCCACAATCATAGATATGAAAATCAGGAATAATAGATGAATTAATAAAGAAATGACAGCACGCACATAAGTATTATTATTATGATTATGATTATTATTATTGTTATTATTATTATTATTATTATTATTATTATTATTATTATTATTATTATTATTATTATTATTATTATTATTATTATTATTATTATTATTATTATTATTATTATTATGATTATTATTATTATTATTATTATTATTATTATTATCATTATTATTATTATCATTATTATTATTATTATTATTATTATTATTATTATTATTATTATTATTATTATTATTATTATTATTATTATTATTATTATTATTATTATTATTATTATTATCATTATTATTATTATTATTATTATTATTATTATTATTATTATTATTATTATTATTATTATTATTATTATTATTATTATTATTATTATTATTATTATTATTATTATTATTATTATTATTATTCTTGGATTTGGAAAAGGGAGGGGGAGGGGAATTCAATTTTTTCCCCATTCGGTAAAAGTGAATGACATTGAATAACTATAAACCTAGACCAGTCAACAGTATCCTACAGTTTCAGGGTTGCATTTCTATTCAACTCTTTCGTTCCGTTCAGCAGACGCTGAAAGCTTCCATTAACTGAACACTTCCATCTCTAAATAATGAACCGTATTTCTTTACATCGCTGGTTTCCTCTTGAGGCAGCCATTTTAAAAAGTATGAAATAATCTCTTTGAAATGCACCGTGATTTGCAAAGCTTGACTTCTCGAGAGGCCCCACTAATGGTTTTCATAGAAGTAAAAAAAGTTCATATTCCAGTGAATCTCCCAGGGTGTTCCCAAACTGTAACACAACCTCGCGGTTTTAATACAGCAAGATCGTGATTTTAAAAAAAAAAAAGTTGAGGATGACAAGACGTAGTGCTTGAAGCAAAATTAAAAGTGGAAAGGGATTGATGAAAAGACCCATTCAAACAGAATCTTCTTTAAAATTTAATTCATTATCGTTCAATAATTTGTTTTGTCCACGAGTCATATAAAAATATATAGATGCACTGTACATATAATCTACTCTTTTAAATTCTGCTTTCCACCGCCAATCATATTGGACCTAGTAAAAGAAACCATTGTGTATTTCCCAGTGTACGGTAAGATAACCTTGAGAAACTTAGAGACGTAACTGTCGGAAAATTTTAGATTTGTTTTTTTTTTTTTTAGTTCCGCGCTGTCCGCCGGAGGCTTATTTTGCTCTGCAGAGTGAGTCTGAGATTGTCTTGTTATAGATGAGCTCTATGAAACCACCAATCAATTAAAAAAAGTTGATCATCAACATTACTTAGGTGCCTACATTAAAGAAGATTCTGTACTTTCCTCAACTTCTATAAGAAATCGACTAATTCTATACTTTCCTGACCTAATTTTAGTATTTATTTATGTGCTTATTAGACGGCTAGGCTATGAACTCCCACAAATAGGGCTGGTGCTCAGAGGCGCTAAATGGATCTAAAAATAGATATGAATTTTTTCCCCACAAAACTAGCTGACTATTTTTACTAATGTCGCTGTGTTTTGCTATCTTCTCCCGATCCTGTTCAGTTGTTTTACACCAAACCTTCCCTTTCCTGGGCTTCGGCTTCCTGGACAACCTCCTGATGATAGTCGCTGTGAGTATATACTCCTCGTTGCTGTTGTCTAACCTCTCCTGGTGACCCCAGAAATACCAGTAGTTTCTGTCTCGTTAAACACGTTCAGTAGCACTATTGTAATATATACATTGGATGCAGCCAGTCTGCATAGTCATAAGAATGTTATGTTTGATCTTCGCATAAATTATCGAAGCGGTTTCGTATTATTAGAGCGTTGTTGAAAAAGGGCGGGGGGGAAATGGTGGCTTGATTAGTAATTTATGGATGGGGCGCTTGTAAAACCGCATCATGTACGGCAGTCTTTTTTCTTTCATATTTATCTCTTTCAATTTCAATGAGAAAATGGATTTCTTGTTGGATTCCTATGAGTATTTCTGTTTGTTTTGTTTTGGTTTTTGACATCTCTCTCTCTCTCTCTCTCTCTCTCTCTCTCTCTCTCTCTCTCTCTCTCTCTCTCTCTCTCTCTCTCTCTCTCTCTCTCTCTCTCTCTCTCTCTCTCTCTCTCTCTCTCTCTCTCTCTCTCTCTCTCTCTCTCTCTCTCTCTCTCTCTTCCTCCCCTACCCCAATTTGTACATTATGCCTTCGATTCTATGGAACTCATTTTCTTCTTTCAAATCGTTTTTATAGGTTGGCACGAAGCTTACCGGAGAATTTAGTACATTTATTATAAAGCTTTCAGGTGTATCAAACACTCTAGGACACAGACAAAATGTTTCATTTCGACCCTTTTAAATTTTATGTCCCAGTGGAGCTACGATAAAGTTTGACCTCCGTTCAATTTTAACTGGGAAATTCAAACCCTGTATGGACTTATCTTGTACATTTAGAAAGTAATATTGCTGTGCATCGTAGATTGAAAAAAACAAACAAAAACGAACGTTTTCAGTCTCTTTGTACATGATAACTTGTCTAAAAGGGAGAAAACAAATGTTATGCCGGTGATGGTTCTAAAGAAGACAAGAAGATAGAGGACCGGGCGTTATGTTCAGTTCTTATTGAGGTTTTCAGCTGTTATATCAAATATTCTCAGCACATAACACCGATCAAGGGCACCATTGTCCTGAGTCATTAATGTTTATACTGTAGGTAGGCTTGATATTTTGTTCTTGGAACTTGTTAATTTGTGTTACTTTTTCCAAGAACCATATGCGCCGCTCTTTAACGTCCTAATGTTTTTTCACTCTCTCCTCTAACTCTTTCTTGTTTCCTCGCAAGTTCTGTAATAACGATTTATGCTGGGGTAGACTTGTGGAAAACCGTCCACTTTGAGCGTCGTGGACCTGGTAGAGAATACATGTTTCGGGCCGGGCCATCATGATTAACTCTTCTCTTGCTTGAAGGAGTTACGAAACCTAATTATTGTTCTTGGCTGAATGTGAACTTCCGCTGGCCTACCGGCTCTACTAGTTCTCTTTAAATACTATCGCCACCATTTTGTGCGGAAACACATAACATTGTTCCCTAATGGATTGTTTCTGGCCTCCCTGTCACAATAGTTACACAGACCCACTCGTAACAAACACCCTGAGATGAACATGACGTTGAGTTGTTTTTAGTGTGTGCTATTATTATTATTATTATTATTATTATTATTATTATTATTATTATTATTATTATTATTATTATTATTATTATTATTATTATTATTATTATTATTATTATTATTATTATTATTATTATTATTATTATTATTATTATTATTATTATTATTATTATTATTATTATTATTATTATAATTATTATTATTATTATTATCATTATTATTATTTTGAAGAAAACAAATGTGAGAACGAAAAAGGTAATATAATACATGCACACGTTGATTTATTGTTTTCGTGTATTGTGTCCAATAAATATTTTACAATTTAGTAGAGTTATGCAAGAAAAAATAGCAACCATCACAACACGACAAAATTATGTATTTATGTATTTTTGATTGCACCCCCACCGCCTCGGAGTTTGTATCAACATAGGGCGGCCCATAATCGCAAAGTACTTTCCTCTTCTTTCAATTTTGACGTTGCTAAAATAAAGGTAATGGAATATATTTAGAGGATTAGATCGCTATGGTCACTATGGACACCATCTGACTAGCGAGCTCTTTCATACTCCACGCGTAATTTGATGACCTTTAAAAAACAAAAACAAAAACAGGCAAGTTTACTTTCAAATACTTAATAAAATGACGGTCGCGTGATTTTTTCCCTTCTTTTCCATCACCATCGTCATGATTATAAATTATTATTATTATTATTATTATTATTATTATTATTATTATTATTATTATTATTATTATTATTATTATTATTATTATTATTATTATTATTATTAACCAGTTCACAATTTTTGTTTTGTTTTTCGGACTTCCCAACCTTAACTGACTCCTACAACTTTTTTCACCCTGAGAGAAAGATAAAGAAATAATGATTGGAGCTTCCTATATTCGAAGTTAGGTGACCAAAGAAGTAATGATTGGAGCTTCCTATATTCGAAGTTAGGTGACCAAAGAAGTTTCCAGCATGAAGCATGAGCGAAGATTGAAAGAGGAGGAAAGAGAGAGAAAGAGATTTATCGAAAGATAGATTGACTAAATATGTCGAAGACGGAGAAAGTGATAGAAGAAAACAAAACGAAAAACCTAAAAGCTGTGGATGAACTTAAGAAAAAAAAACAATTGCGCTCACGAAGAGACAAATCAGAGGCAATTTTCAAATTGGTTGAGCGTGATATAATTATCAGATGCCAGGTTTTGTGGAACGATTGATCAATGACACACCAAGACCTATGATTAACTGGCGCTGGA
>JAWDGP010003510.1:0-27500 GCA_033675545.1 Elysia crispata
AATAATAGTAACAATAATAATAATAATAAAGCTGAAAATGACTTTGACGATGATGATGATGGTCTGCTCGTTGATCAAGATTAATAGATTACTTATGGTTATGCTCCATCTTTATCTTCGTCTCTCTCTCTCTCTCTCTTTCACTCTCTCTCTCTCTGTCTCTCTCTCTCTGTCTCTCTCTCTCTCTGTCTCTCTCTGTCTGCCTCATCTCTGTCTCTCTCTCGCTCTCTCTCTTTTTCTTTCTCTATCTATCTATCTATCTATCTATCTATCTATCTATCTATCTATCTATCTATCTATCTATCTATCTATCTATCTATCTATCTATCTATCTATCTATCTATGTCTTGATAGTTCTATCTACCTTACTAATTATATATCTATCCAAATGTACTTACATATCTTTCTTTATATATCATTTATTCTATCTTTCTCTCTGTCTCTTTTTATTCAAATCTCTCTTTCTCTCAATTACTCCTTTCTTCATTTTGAGTGTGTGCTTTTGGTCCAATTCGAGTCCTTATAAAGTCAAGATATTTATGAAAAACGCTCGTTATATAAATAATATGTTTTGACAATACAACAATACATTATCCACAAGAGAGTTAATTATGTATATTCAAGTGGTGGCATGTGGATTTTTTACGACAGTTATTACAAAAAAAAAAAAGATAATTTAAAGCGGTTTTCATAACAAAATTCATCTTGAAGAGAAATATGAAAACGACATTAATAGTGATGATTCCACCGAGGTTTCATTGGATTTTTTTTCTCGTTTACAATATTACAATAATATTACATAAGTCTCAAGTTTTTGTTAATTAAAAGAGCAATCATTATTATCTAAAAAGCATCGATCTAAAAAAATGCAAGCAGCTTTGAGTCAACCAACGCTGATATGCTATAGAATATTGCTAATATTTTTTTAGCAAACTGGGAAGGTGAATTTCAACCTAGCATGATGTATGAAATGAAATGTATTTGAACCTTTTTTCTTAATTGGTGTTGCAATATTTCTAGCTTCAAGCAATCACGGAAAACAAGACAATTGATTCTGAAGTACACTTTCTTTTATCACAGGTTGATAATGCCTGTATACAAGAATTAGTTTTTGTCAAGGACTGCTAAAGCGAGTAAGGTAGTGAGTTTGTTACCTTTAGTTTCCGACACTGAGTTTTGATCGTCAGACTAGAGAGACTAGAAGGAGTTTACCTGGCAAAAGGTCAAAGAGATCCGCGTGATCTATCGACGTTATCTGACGCGCAACTCAAATGTCAAGAACATCATGTTGCCAGATAAGCCCTGTGGCTCCTGTAACCATCTGTGAGATCTACAATTTGGTTCCCTCAGTTCTGCGACTGCTTCAGATCATCTCACAATCTTTGCGAAATAACGTAGTTTTTTTTTTTTAATGTGCAGCTATGAGTTCCCGAAGCCAGTGCACTTTAAGGCATTTTGAGAAATTTTTTTGCTCTAATTCATATTCTTCTAAATAGCATCTAAATGGACCTTAAAATGCATTTGAAAGTAAAGAATTAGTTTTTTTTCCATATTTGTGAGAGAAGGGGAGGTCTAATTATAACGAATTATACCAATTATTTATCTTTCAAACGTTTTCACGGAAGCAGAAAAGCATGAACTTTCAAGGTATGTAGGACTTCTTTCACTGGCCATTAGAAAACTGGCCTGATGGCAATTTGATTTGCGCGGCAAAATCAGTTGATGTCCTGTTTCTGACAAATCTTCTTACTTCCCGTATTACGCCACGGTTGTGAATAACAGGAGTTATTAAGTAAATAAAACAAAAGAATTTGAACGGTATGTGTAGCAAAAATATGCTAACGAGTAATATAAAAACAAACGTGCATCAAAATACTGTACACTAGCTTGTTAACATTCAAAACCTTTGCGAATAGTTTTACATGTTTCATTAGTTTCATGAACAGCCTCTGTGGTGCTGACTTTTTATGTATGGGTGAAAGTGTAACTCTCAATATGAATTTGATTCGGAATGAATAGTCGAAATGCTACATTTTCATACGAATAAAACATTTCAATTGATCTCCATCAACAAAAACAACAACAACAACAACAACAACAACAACAGAACAACAACAACAACAGAACAACAACAACAACAACAACAACAAAAATGGTTTGCAGTTTCATTGAAGTTTCCGGTATAAAAATGAATTTTAGTTCATTATTGCTTCGCGTACAGCCTCTGTGGTGCTGACTTTTTATGTATGGGTGAAAGTGTAACTCTCAATATGAATTTGATTCGGAATGAATAGTCGAAATGCTACATTTTCATACGAATAAAACATTTCAATTGATCTCCATCAACAAAAACAACAACAACAACAACAACAACAACAACAACAACAACAACAACAACAGAACAACAACAACAACAGAACAACAACAACAACAACAACAACAAAAATGGTTTGCAGTTTCATTGAAGTTTCCTGTATAAAACTGAATTTTAGTTCATTATTGCTTCGCGTATAGATGAAATTCCAACTTTTTCTTTGCGCACTTAAATTTTGATCGCTTCACGTTGGAGTGACAAAAAGGCCTTCCTCAAAATAGCAATTCATCAACATATAATTTAGTTCCATAAGTTTTCGTTTCCCCATGAAATGAATGATGACATGAAATTAATGATATTCACAATATCTCCAAAGCTTGAGTGAAACATGAGTCTACATGACATGTTCATGAGTACCGGTATCTTACATGATTATGAGACCTAGAAGTAGCATTTGCACAAAGCATTAAATATTTATGTTAAATACGATAAAACAAAAATATTTATACCCATATCATATTGTGTAAGGATTCAAAACATAGGATTCCTAATAACAAATGTGTTGCATGCTCATAACAAAAAAATTAGTTTCGTTGAGATGCCATTGTTTGGCCCAAAAGACACATCGTTTGCTCCTATAATTCGCTATGTAAGATCGACTCATATAAAACAAGACTAACATTGCGCATGCGACATGTATTAACATGAAAAATTCCATCAATAGTAAAATCTACAATTTGGTTTCCTAGCGGAAAATAATGTATTGAGATGCGTCACTACCGTTATGCTCTAGAGTGTCTAGTCGCTTATTTAATCCGTCCAGTAGCTAATGGTGGTGGCTAGAGACAAAGACTCGACATTTCACTTTACTAAAATTACGCAAAAGGTTGAGAAACTGGCCACTATGCTCAAGGTTTTCCTCTAGATAGATAGCTCCGAAGCAACCTGATCTTTTTCCACCGTAATGCTCTCCCTCCCACCCCCCACCCCCGACCGACAGCCAATTAGGAAAAAGAAAATCACAGCAGAAATACAAATCACGTCAAATTAACGTATAATAATGTATATTGTGAATAGCGATATAATATCCAAGTTGCGACAAAGATACGATATTAGTTCTTAAGCAAATTTTTTTGCGCGTTTTTCCTGAGTATTTTTCCAACCTTGAGTGAATTTTCCCCTGAGGTAACCGAAACCTTTCAGTGATAGGCGAATGCGATAAAACGTAAACGCTTATGGAATACGAAAGAAAGAAGGAAAAAACAAAAAAAAAAAAAAAACCGCAATACTTAAAGATGATACGTATATACAGGTATTGATACAAAACAAAGACTTAGTACTATCCCATAAACAAATTATTGTGTGTATACATTGGGCGAGCTATATGCAAAGATATCATGACGATTCATATTATTCAAAACGAGTTAGTATAAACTGCTTCTTCATAGGTCACCGACTGACCAAATTTGCAAAGTCACTCATCTATCAAGCTTATATTAAGTTATCATATCATATAATGTCTGTATCCGCGTTGCCTAGTCGAAGAAAAAGATATAAATAGCAAACAGAAAGGAGACTTAAGTAGAGTTGGCGTCAAACGAACTTGACCTTCATGACCTCTGACTGGTGTTTGTCTGCCCTGGCCAGGACCAGGAAGATGTCCGACTTGTCTCTGAACACCTCAAAATCCGTGGTGTTGGGCGGGGTCATCAGTTTATGCACCAGGACAAACTTGTCGAGCCCCTTTGAAGGTGGAGTAAAACAAGAAGAAAAGATCGTTAGAAAAAAGAGTTACTAGGCCAGTTGAAAAGCTTTTATCTTTGTAATCGCGTAGAATAATGACATTTTTTCCCCTTTGAGTTTGCATTTTAAGGGCGATAACTCAATTTCAGGTAAATAATAGAGTATTAGATATGTCACCTGCTTCCTCACTCCGGAGAGTTCTGAAATAACTCCACTCATTAACGATTGAGCAAGAAGCTAGCAGACGCAGCTTTCAGCTGGCGACGAAATATAATATTTGACTTTGCAGCTAGGCAATTAATTATTGGGAATGTGTAAAATGGCCACGTAGCCAGAATAAAGTAGTGTTCTGCCTCCCTCTTTTCCTTTGTAGGTTTGCCTTTCATAGTTATTTTGGCTACATGGCCAGAATACCCGCTCTCTTAATTATTTGATCAGCGGTAGAAAATAAGTTCAATTTTCATCCAACCAAAATGGATCCTTAAGGATCTTAAACCTCTCATACTCGCGCTTCCCAAATTGGTTACTTTGTCGCGCGTGTTAAGTTAGTGGAGAAGTCTAGACCTAACATCTCTAGTGAGCAGCTGCTCTCTAGACTCTCCTAAATCCTCCGCACTCATAGATCTATATATTTACACATATACGTACTAAACATACGGCAGAACAGTGCAGCCTCACTGGGCACCATTGCCATTCACCCATTTTAACAAGTCCAAGATAACTATTGAGAAATGTTTACCTGCCACCTGTAGACGTTGCTCATGAGGCGATCTCCCAGACCCCCGTACTGTGCGTTGGTCACAAACAGGTAGTGCTCGTCTCCGATGTTCAAGTACTCCCAGTCCACCGCGCTGAGTGGGAGAAAGTGTGAGCAGCTTTAAGGCTAATGGTGCTGGTGGTGGTAGTTGTGGTGACAGTGATGCAGGTAAAAAGGACGTAAATATAAAGTGAGTAGGGATTCAATAAGTAGTAGGTAGAGACTCATTAGGGAAGTTAGATAACAGGGCGTCTTCAGAGAAGAACCCCCCCCCCTTGTAGCAAGTGTTTCGGCACTGAACTTCTGACACTCTAAGGGGGCCGGGCCACACCCAGGTCATGACTCCCAGGTGTCTGCCTGTTATCTTTTGTTTCTTTCTTTTTTTTTTTTTTTTTTCGAACCCACACCCTCATCTCTTGTATTTGACGGTGCACGGCAATTAGTCTAAACTCTCATAGGTAGAGATTTTATTCGAGTCACACAACTAAGTACCTTACTTAATTATATGATATTACAACAGCGTAGCGATTACTTTGTGACATAAATATTGAATGGAGGAAATTAAAAAGACGCAAAATACATCAGATTATTGCACGAGTTTGATACTACACTATATTAAACGATTGAATAAGGAAAAGATCGACAGATGGAAGGATTGATTGGTTTATCCGTTTCTTCTCAGCCATGTTTTTCACACATGTAAACGAAGTCTAGCGGAAGGGGCAAAAAATCAACTCAGCTTGACAAAGATAAGTGAATAGTATGAAGGCGGAAAAAATTGGCATTGTCATTTTTGCTACCCTCCATGATATGATGTCATGCCCATCTCGGCACCGATTTCTATAGAGAAACTCGAACCTGTTCGTGACTAACGTCTGGTACTGCACGAAGTTGAACGTGCGTTTGTCCAGGATGTAGATGGTCGAGTTTGTCCTGTAGCTGTCCACTCCTCCAGGGTTGTGGCGTCCGAAGCTGAAGGCGTTTGCCACGGCCAGGTAATGGTCATCGTTGATTGTGAAGTGTTCCCAGTCTGTAGCGCCGTTTGTCTGGGTTAGGGTAAGGGACAGGGGGGAGCAGTGGAAAATGATATGTGATCTGTTATTATATGTCGTTAAATCCTTTTAACGCTAAGAGCCCTTTACAAATTAAAATATTACCAACATACCTTTTTTAACCCACAAAATAACGTTTTTAGTAATGGCACATCAATTGGCAAGATTACCTACCTCGGTGAGGTAAGGAACAAATTTGCACAACAAGGTGGGAATAGAACCAAGGTCCTCTGTTTTATACTGAATATCTATTTTCGCGGTAGGCTTACTTCGTATATATATTGCTTAAAACTATAGTTAATAAGCAAGATGTATGTCGCTAATGAATAACATCCATGTTTGTCTATGTACGTAAGGTTTGTCTAAGAATTTTACTGATCTGCTTTTTTTTTAGTTATGGGATCTTCAAATGAATGCATGTGACGTCAGTCGTAGTCTGGACAAGGCGCTGCTCAGTTCAAGCCTGGACCCTAGCGAATGCTGGTACCCTTTCACACTTTGGTGAAGCAAGGACAATCATGTCAAGTACAGACGAGTAGACAGATAGAAAGGTAGAGTGGTAAATCTATGGATGACGTTATATGTAAATGCATGTAATATATGGGTGTAAATATATTTATGTATATAAATAGACAAATACAGAAATGGTAGATAATATACGAGTATATAGACAAACACATTATAGAATAACATAACTGTATCAGGAAGACAGGAGAATATTGAACAGTGGAGAAAATATGCACTTCGAGTATATTTCACAAGTAGTCGTAAAATTGCAAAGTTTTTTTCAATCTTTACATAGTCAGATGTTTAAAAAAATAGAAACGATTTTGGTAATAAAATTTTCGAAAGCTATAGATAAATAGATTAGTTTTAAAAAATAACATTATAATAGTATAGAATCTGCAAGTTTATAAAAGAGTGAACAGTTGATATCAAGCTGATATCATTGTGAAAGTCTGAAAAAACACGAAATAAATTGATTTTTTATCATGTGTCAAAAGAAAGTAAATAATGAAAGTTATTTATAATCATAAGAAATGAAGACAGTTTTATTGGAACTAAACAGAGAATGTTAGAGGTACATGTATAAAGATTTATTTTTTAAGAGGATGGGGCGAGAGAGTGGCATTTTGGATCCCCAAAAAAGTGTAGACATGTTCATATTAAGCTAAAGAGCGCTACTAATCTCTTCTGTTGAAGTTTTGGTGTGTTTTCTTTATTGGTTTAAGTATATTCACCTTTAGAGGCGTAAATTAGTAAGTGATAGATCTGTTCAAAGTAACAGATAATTGTTAATCAACATGTTAGTTAGTAATTCTCACCGCAAGCATATTTGCTCGCTGTTTTTAAGGTAGAATACTCGAATAAAAAGCCTGCCTCAACTACTTTTTAGTAAAGATGGGTCGCCACAATTTTGTGTAATTAAAATTAGGAAATAACAGCGACATCATTATCATTTTTATTAAAACCAGTTAATTACACAAAATTACCTCTTTATATTATTATTTAATCTCGTAATTATATCTTGCCATTTTTTAGTTTTTCAGGTTTTAATAACCTCGTTACGGCTGCCATTTGAGCACATCGATATCTGCCACCTGGGTCGTACAAAATTGCGTTTCTGAAGGCTATCAATATATGAGGTGTAGAGACCTGGTGGTACCACGATTTAGTGGAGTCGATAAGATTTGAGAAATAAAAATTCATTAGTCAAACTAAGACTTAGTTTTATGATTCATCGCATTGATTTCGTAACTTTATAAAAGTGCTCGTTTTTCCCTTTACAAAGTTCAGAATTGACCATTCATATTATTAAAGCACACGTAGTAAAAATATCAACCTAGATGTTTTCTTTAAGTCTTTACACAGGATAGACCGAATAAAACATCGGTAAATTTTGTTTCCATGACAACCACGTTGGTAGAACTAGAAAAACTGTTGTTCTTTTTTTTCAATGCAGATATTCGGTTTAAAAATAGGCTCAATTCAAGCTTTCCAGTCAGCAGTTCGTTGGATGATCCTTCATGCTGCAGTTACAGTATTTGTAATCATTCAGCGTTTTAAATTATAATTTATTGCATGCCAAGGAAGATGGATTATATATAACCTTTGAGCTTTAAAAAGGAATTAAGCCCACATTCTCTGACATGAGCAATTTTACAAAAGAAAACATTTGATCTGATGTACATTAACAGAACTCATCAAAATGAACAGCACTAAGGATACCCTGAGCTTAGAGACAGGCTTAGTTTTCGACTATGAGTTCAGCGTGCTGAAAAAATTTATTTATCATGCCTGGATTTGCATTGCGATTTTTGGTCTGGTCTCGAATATCATAAACATTGTAGTTTTTATGAAAGTGGGCCTGAAGGACAATGTGACCATCACGCTATTGTTCCTCTCCATATCAGATCTTTTGAATATAGCTATTAATAGTCCTAGGATTGTAGGAAGATACATGGAAGTGCATCAGCCTCGACATATATGGCCGTTTAATCGTTTTATCATAATACTTGGCCCTTACTGGTATGCCTACATATTTTATGACTATTCCTCCTTTATCTCGGTGTTCCTTGCCACTGTGCGTTGCGCATGCGTGGCGAGACCTCTTCGCTTCAAATCTGTGTTTACAAAATCCAGGACTGTCACAATATTGTGCCTTTTGTTCGTTCTAGCTTTCATATTGCGTGTTCCAGTCCTCACTGTATTCCGACTCACTTGGGCTGTGAATCCCCAGACAAATATAACCTACAGATCTATTGAGTTTGCGGACAACTTCCGAGAAATCTACCGAGCCAATGATATTCTGAACAGAAACATCGTTTCATGGCTGGCCTACATCACAATCACTATGTGTGTGATCATTCTAACATCTAAGCTACAAGCAGCGTCCAGATTTCGACAATCTTTAACTTCTGAGGCTACCAGTAACGGACAGTCCGAGAAAGATAAAACTGGTGGTCAGGTGTCAGAATCGCTGGGGAATCCAAAAGAGGTCAGCAAATCCATTAACCATAGCGTGAAACACTCGGACAAGATGTCGGCGAGAGATCTGCAGGTGATCAAGTCGGTCACTCTGATCTGTGTGGTTTTCATTCTCTCTCAGCTTCCTTTCCAGGTGGTATCTACGGTTCGGCTACTTGTCCCGGAGTTTGCCAACTTCAGAAGTGCCCAACACATCTATGGCTTTGCCTCGCACATCAGTAACACATGTGGATATTTGAACGCATCTGTGAATATCTTTGTACACATTTGTTTCAATGCAAGATATAGAGCGCAATTCCTTGCCTTATTTTCCAAAGAGTCCGTTTAGGATGCTTTTAAACTGTGAGAATGACTTTAATACACATGAAGGCAATTACTGTCAAATGTGAAAAAACTCCTTGGTTTCAGAATCATTTGATTTTATGAAGTAGGAGAATACAAATTATATAATTTTGGGAGGAAACCAAAAATTCTACTTTTAAAATGAACGAAAATGTATGATTACAATATTTCCTAATAGACAGCTTGAGGGTGAGTTATTTCATTCCTATTTTTTTACAGAGGAAAAGAGGATATGAGTATTTAGATGCGATGGACGAAAATGGTATAGTTTAGTCGAATGTCAAAAGATAAAATAGTGGACATAAAAAATCTCCTTGTTCACCATTTCTCAGAGACTGTCGAAGTTTTCAGTCCAGGTTTGTATTGAAGATAGCAGTTTTTAGGATGGCTTCAGCAGTAACGACACTTCAACAAGTTACCACCGGTGAGATAAATCAAAAGGACTTTTAAAGGGAAATTCTCCATTAAAGTTCAATGTTTTCTCATTTCTAGAAGAAAGTTACACAGCAAAAACTTGATAGCTCTGTACACGTATCGAGATAATTTAATAAAATTAAAAATGGTGTAAGATATTTGTTGTTTCAAAACATTTAATACCTCAATTGAACTTCCATTTCAATTGAAATAACACGTTCATCCATGATTGGCTCAATACATCTGTAATATCGTATTGTATTGATTAAAAAAAATATACTTGTTTCTTACATTTAAAAAAATTGGAAACATACCATACATTAAGATCTAAACCTACTAAATTTAACATAGATTCTACATAAATCATCTAAACCGTACAACGAAATATGCCTTCTAATTTAAACTAATGTAATTGAAGTTTTTATTGGATTATTTATTTAGAAAATAATTATTGCTTAAATAATGTTTATTCTACACAAAATTATGATTGCTGGGGTTAACTCACAGATGCAATAATTGAAAGAAAATACATATATCTTCCAAAAATACCAAAACATTTTCCTTCAAGACGTCTCAATGAGACACAGCTGCTTGTATTATTTTACCCTGCATATAAACCAGTACCAAAGGGGGAGGGGAGGAGATATACAAATTATAAAAATCCAATCAATTATTCATATATCTACCAGATACTTTCTGATTTCGTAATTGAGCTGATGCACATAAAATTTTGATATTACAGTTCGACAATATTGTTATTCTCTAATTTATTTAGAGATCCTCAAAATCTTTTACCGTGTAGGTTAAAATAAATGGACAGCAATGAAACCCTGCAAGACGGTTCACCTTAAGGCTTTTAGTGGGAAAGATAACCTTTTGATATTTATTTTGAAAGATTACAATAAATCTGGAGAGTTTAACTCCCATATTATTTGTGTGAAGTGGAAAGATAAACAATGGTGACTTTTACATTTAAAAAAAAAAAAGAAAAAGAATGTTTGAGAGAAGACAAACTATCTTTTCGGACTTGCAACATCTGCAGGACTGAATAGACTTGATGGCAGACTTAATGGAAGTCTAGCTGAAGTTTTGGGAATTCAGATCATTAGGTATTTAGCTTTTTAACTCCTTTTTTCTTGACCCTGACATTATTTCATCTCCAAAGTAAGTAAAAAAAAAAAAATCCAAAAACTACTTGAGTTTTTAAATTTCTTTCTGTACCGGAACTTTGTGTGAACGTAAAGGCATGCAAAGACCAATCTCATTTTATTTTGTTAACAGTTTTTGAGTCTAAAATTTTACTTTTTATTATCACCTTTTTAAGTCTACAAAAAGCTAAAAATAGGTAAGATGGAGTAAGAAGGGGAGAGAAACAGACAGAGAGAAAATACAGAAGGAAAGTTTTTTTCACAGTTCAAAGTTTGCCTACAAAGACAGCTTTGAGGCGGCTATACTATGGAACAATCACTTTTTATGCGATAAAATAAAAAAAACGAACAGTCGAAAACATAAGCAAAGTTTTAAATGGCTTAACAATCGATGCACTATGATATAAACATACAAACCGAAAGGAACGGTTTTTTTTTTTTCGTCTTTTGCAGGTAAGAAATCAAAACTAAAAAACTTGTCAATTAAAGCTTTCGATCTAGGGTTTGATTGCCTTAACATGATCATTGGAACTCATAGCACACGAATAATCATTGGAATTTAACCTAATGGTTTTGAACCTCTTTTGGTAAACAAAAAAGTATTGTAGATGTCAATAGTAATACCAAGACCGAATATAACCTTTTGAAAAACTGCAAAAACTATATTTGTTAAATTTCAGTTATCTCAACTATTGTTCATTGATTCTGTCGTCCAGTTTTTCCTTTTTTCAATTACACAATTGAAACTGGCATTTTATCTTATTACATGTATACTGACTTTTTTGTATTTTTTGTGTTCTAATAACCTCGTTATGGCTGCAATCCGAGCATCTATAGATATCTCCAAACAATGACAAAGCAAGTTTTCTTTCTAAAGAGTAGAGGGGAGCTGGAGGTACTACCATTTAATGCAGTCGGTAAGAAAAAAAAATGTGTATATCTCCAAAGGAGCGCTCTTAGTTTTATGATCAAATGCTTTGTGTTCCTACCAAATCTGTAGGATATTCGTAATTAAAGTTTGCATGTGCCCAGTACGGTTAAAGGCCTACCACAGATAGTAAAAAGGTCACCTTAGTTGTTTTGGATTACTCTTTTTACAGGGTAGACTGTATACAATGTTGGTAGCACGTAGATTTTGTCTCTATGACAGTGCGGGTGGTAGAACTGGAATAGGCTGGTTCCAGTGCCAGCTTCTATATGGGTGGATGCAATGTCGAGCAATGTTGAGTTACTTGCTAATCATATTCCCAGAAGAAATAGTGGGAACTGAAAGATTTTAGAAATCCACTTTATTAATTGTATCAAAACAATCAGTCAATGATGGTCTAAGGTCTTTGTGGTTTCAATTAATATACGCTCCAAATTAAAAAAAAAATCATCAAACTAATCATTCAACTAAAACATTCGACCATGCTGAGTTACATGAATTTAATACAAGATTGAACCGATATCACACGACTAAAAATTATAAGATTTTTTTGGAGGCAAATTTCTATAAAATGGAAACATCTTATTTGTCTAGATCTGAATCCGCGCGTAGGTAGACTATGAATATTTTAGCTGTAACCGTGACTCATCTTCTTTTATACAATATTGATCGAATCATCCTCCTAACTTCATCCAATGATTTTCATTCTGTCTCATTTTCTGCACACGAATCGATAACTATTTTATTTTCTCTAAAATAAAACAGCTTCCACTTCTGTGCGCATAAAAAATATCCAACACCAACTTGAGGCCTAATTTAGATCAACCAAAAGTAGCTCGTTTTGAGGATCTCCCAAGTTCCTAGGCACCAAATTTTGGGATGTCCTGGGAGGGGTTGTCCACCAGCACGTGTGTTCTACACCCAACATTAGCAAACATCGTCCAATCGCATTTTACTACATGTACTAGAAACAGAAAGGTCGCCTTTTGCAGAACGAAAACAACATATGGAATATCAGATTTTATCTGTAGTACAAGCAAAAACGTTAGAAGTTAAAATTGTTATTAAAAAAAAAACCGCTAGCGATAGCGATGTGAAACTTAAAGTAGAAATATGTCTGAACCCAGCCTTGTGAGAAAATGATTTTTTCCTGCAGCAGTCTAGGATCTTATTTTCTCAAATGTACATCTAAGATTAGATTAAAATCTAGATTAGAAAGTCAATACGTCATTTAGAGGCAGATCCTAAAATCGAAATCTTATTGGTCTTTCAGATTGATTTAATATTGTCTAGATTGATGTAATAGGCTAGATTGATGTAATAGGCTAAGGCTTTAAATCATAAACTTATCTAATTTTAGTGCAAAAAATCTAGAACCCTGAGTCTACATCTAATGTAACTAATTCTAGGTTTGGATTTGTTTGTGCATTAGAGTTGGGTTGATATTTTCCTCTATGGCCTCCTTTTTTTTTTTTGTTTTTTTTTTTTTGTTAAATTTCACCTTAGCTCGCCACGCCGAATTTGTCTCAGCTTGAAAGCCAGGACATTTTTCTTGTGTCATCATACGTTTACACTCATACTCGCAGGCAGATACATTTAAAAAAAAAACTGCCTCATTTTCTCATCTAAGCCTAGTTTGACATCGAGGTAGCGTTTTACATTGTTTTTAACTCTCTCTCTCTCTCTCTCTCTCTCTCTCTCTCTCTCTCTCTCTCTCTCTCTCTCTCTCTCTCTCTCTCTCTCTCTCTCTCTCTCTCTCTCTCTCTCTCTCTCTCACTCTTTTTCACTGTTTGCATTTTACTTCGCAAAAAAGACAGTTTTCGACTCTCCGGTTTATAGCCTTACTCAAGTCAAACATCAAAAGAAATAATGGCTTTAAATTCCATAAAGGAATAAGAAACCATACAAACTCGCTATTTATAACCGGTTTGCGTTTTAGAATTGGCCAAAAGCATTGATCTAAATTAAGCTTTGCCAATAGCTCTTGTTGAAGTAGAAATCAGAGTGGTGGAATTGGACGGATTTATAAATATATGTCTATGCAATGGAAGATAACAAATATAGGTATCAGTATTTTATAACAGAAAGAACGAGGGTCAATACAACTCAATATTTCCAACTTCCATTTGCCATTTATATTCGCGAAAAACGAAAAGAAAAGAATTATCTGCTCGATCGTTTTTAATTAATTAAACTTGGAACTTCAAGAACCATTGCTATCAATTACTTATTTCTCCATCAGCTAGAGCGGATCTATCTCTCCAGATAAACTAAAAAGAATATTAATTCTTCACCTCTGACAGTAGGAAGCTTTAATGCCGCGCAATATCTCCAGTTTTACTTTTTAACAGGCAGAAAGAGGGCGGACTTGACCCTATTTTCACTGCTTCACTTGAAGCGATCTGTTCTCAGAGAGACCGCTGGTAAAAGTCGAGTTCGGGAATTAAACCCACACTTATTCAGAAGTCTTAAGCACCAATAATGACAAAAGAAGAGAAGAGTTTGTACTTTGAATATTAGACAACAAATACTAGTTTTTGTTAATTCTTACAGATTTTAGAATACTAGAGATTTGTCTACGAGGTGCTGATAGCAAAATACATGCGGTAAAAAATTGTTCGCAACCCAGCCATGGATGAAAATAAATTACAATCATAACAGCATATGTTTTAAAGAATGGAGCATGGATTGGGCTGTGACTGAAACGCGTGTAGAATCGCCAAAGTTTTTAAAATATTTATAAGAACAAAGTATATTTTTTACCAAACAAAAAGGGACGAAAAATGGCAGGTAAAATGGCTGCAAATGAGGAGAATCAAAATGCCTCGAGAGTGATAGAAAGATGTATATTGCGAGAGAGATAACCTTTTCGGTTTACACAGGGTATCTACGTGTTACATATTCCTGATATGAATCATATTATAAGTCTGAGTGCGTGCTAAATTGTCTTCAGAAAGGCGGTTAGGTCTTTGTATTTTCCCAATAAATATTTCGTCAAATTTATTTTACTGAACGCAGATTTATCCTGTTTTATCAGCATGCTCTAATCTCTGTAGTCAGCCTCACAAGGTATATTGAAACGATTTTCCTTTGCTTAAGAAAAGAATATCATTTTATCACAACATGATACTCTTATCTCTGTATTCAGCCTCACAAGGCATATTGAAATGACGTTCCTTTGCTTAAGAAAAGAATATCATTTTATCACGACATGATTTGATTTGATCACTGTTTTTCTACTCAGCTGTCAGCTAGTAGTGTCAAGCTTGATATAAACACTTGAACCAGGCAGAAGAGTCACAGAGCAAGCTCTCACACTGGGTCACTGGTGTTCTCATAAAATATAAATAGTTGATTTGATTGAAAGCAAAAGTCAGGCAGTCTTAACCAGCGCCAAGAACACAAAGACGCTTTCATCGAACCCACCTCGACCACTCACGAGAGGAGAAGTGAGAAATAAGAAAATAAAAAAAAATAATTCCAAAGAGCAAATAGGCTATTATTATGATTTTGTGTTGATCACACCTTCATTACTATTGGTTTCGACAAAATTGTGCCGACAAAAACATAATTATCTGACGAGCACCACTTTCTGTTCTGTTGACATATTGACGAGTTGAAAACCTCATTACGTCTGCAATTTGAGCTTTCTGATCGCTGCTGTTTGAGGAATAGAAGATTTTCTTTCTTAAAGATATCAATAAATGCGGGGTGGGGTTCTGGAGGTCCTATAATTTAGTGCAGTCAATAAGATGAAATAATGTATATGGCAAACCGTGTTGTTCTTTGTTTTATGATTCATCTCTTCATTTCCTAAATGAACTAACAGCTATAGTTTGTTCCTATTAAAAGTTTAAAGTGAAAATAAGATCGAAGCACAAATAGTTAGAAACACCTTTGATGTCTGGCATAAGCTTTAAAGAGAATACATGGTATAATACTTTCCTAAATTGTGCATCTATAACAACAAAGAGTTAAAGGTGGCAAAACACAAATTCCAGGTTAACAAAGTATGAATTTAAAAACTATATCTACCAAATCGTTGATTCAAAAAAGGGTTTGAAGTTAAGTTTTCTACTAAGCATTTTATTGCATATTTCCTTTACACCACAAAAGACGTAGATGAAAGTATTCTTGTTCATTTAATGCTCTGACATTATATAAATTCTTTTGTATGAGTTAAGCTTTTAAAATCATTTCAATCCACGTTCACTGAAAAAAAGACGTTCAGCGATGAGACTGGAGACTCGCCCAGGTTTAACTGTAGGTTTCATCTCAGTCAACAGCTCTTCAAATAACGTTAGTTTAGAAAGATTCTTGGTTTTTGCCTATGAATACAGTGTACTGACTAAATTCATCTACCATATATGGATTTGTATTGCGCTTTTTGGTTTGGTCTCGAATACAATCAACGTTGTGGTTTTCATGAAAATGGGCCTAAAGGACAATGTGACCATTACACTTTTGTTCCTTTCTATATCAGATCTTTTAAATATAACTATCAATAGCCTTACCATTGCTGGAAGATACATGGAAGTGGCTCAGCCTCGACATATATGGCCGTTTAATCGTTTTATCATAATACTTGGCCCTTACTGGTATGCCTACATCTTTTATGACTATTCCTCCTTCATCTCGGTGTTCCTTGCCACTGTGCGTTGCGCATGCGTCGCCAGACCTCTTCGCTTCAAATCCATGTTTACAAAATCCAGGACTGTCACAATACTGTGCCTTTTGTTCATTCTAGCTTTCATACTGCGTGTTCCAGTCATCACTGTATTCCGACTCATTTGGGCTGTGAATCCCCAGACCAATACAACCTACAGATCTATTGAATTAGCGGGCAACTTTCGAGACATCTACCAAGCCAATGATATCCTCAACAGAAACATTATTTCATGGCTAGCCTACATAACAATCACTATGTGTGTGATCATTCTAGCCTCTAAGCTGCAATCAGCGTCCAGGTTTCGACAATCTTTAACTTCTCAGGCCACCAATAACGGAGAGTCAGAGAAAAACAGTAAGGTATGTCCGATCTCAGAATCGCAGGGGGGTCCAACAGAGGTCAGCAAGTCTATTAACCATAATGTGAAACACTCGGACAAGATGTCTGCGAGAGATCTGCAGGTCATCAAGTCGGTTACTCTGATCTGTGTGATTTTCATTCTCTCTCAGCTTCCTTTCCAGGTGGTTTCTACGGTTCGGCTGTTTGTTCCAGAGTTTGCCAACTTCAGAAGTGCTCAATACATCTATAGTTTTGCCTCTCATATCAGTAACACATGTGGTTATTTGAACGCATCTGTAAATATCTTTGTACACATTCGCTTCAATACAAGATATAGAGCTCGGCTTCTTGCCTTGATTTCTCTGAAGTTCGCCTAGGTTGTTTGTGAACTCCGAAGTTGTATTGATAGCTCCTTGGTAAAGTTCTCTCGAATTAAAAATGCGGAAAACGTGTGCGCTGAAAAAATTGCTAAGCCTCACATCTTGAACTTTGTAGAGAAAATGAACGTAAGCAAAGTTACACTTATCATTGCGTACTCGTAGAAATGTAAACATGAGTTAATCAGTTCCAAACAGTACTATAAATATTCGCGAGTATTTTCTGGTGATAGAATTGTCCTTAAGATGTCTATAGAACAGCTATGCAATTCAAAACAAAAACCATATAAAGAAGTTACTTCCGGTGAGATAAAGTACAAATATTATAAAGAAAAGTTACCCTTGCCCGAAATAGACAACACAATTTAAAAATCTGAGATGTTTCTGATGATACACGTTTTTAAAAGAATAGGAAACATTTTGTTTATCTAAATCTAAAGCAATATATTGGTAGGGATATTTTTTATACCAGTTCAGAAGTTTTTATTTTGATCAAATGTAAAAAATTATCATAGAACTTTGTTATCTTAAAGTGTAAAATAAATTTTCCTGTCGCTAATTTTCTAACTGCGTTGTAAACTTGTTTGTCCAACAAGTCCAAAAACTCGATATTGATTTATCCAACAAGATTTTATGATCGTCAGATCTAAATTAAAAATGAAATTGAGTTAAAAAAGAAATATTCTCCAAAAAAATACGCAAACTTCCATTTCATTAAGTTGTCTAAATGAGACACTGCTATTTACAGTTTGTTTTTTGTTTTTTTGTTTTTTTTTGCTTTTTTTTTACTATAAAAAATGCAACAAAGGTGTATAAATTTTTCAAGAAAATTTTAAACTATTTTTTTTTAAATTAAATTTCACAAATCTATCTGATGCCTTCAGGTTTCGCAGATAAGTTAACTCATATTTCAAAACTGGTTTCTCGTATTACAGGTGGGAAATAGAAAAACAAAGAATGGTGAGTTTTGGAATGATGATAATATATTATTATTATTATTATTATTATTATTATTATTATCATTATTATTATTATTATTATTATTATTATTATTATTATTATTATTATTATTATTATTATTATTATTATTATTATTATTATTATTATTATTATTATTATTATTATTATTATTATTATTATTATTGTTGTTATTATTATTATTATTATTATTATTATTATTATTATTATTATTATTATTATTATTATTATTATTATTATTATTATTATTATTATTATTATTATCATTATTATTATTATTATCAATAATAATAATAACAATAATAATAATAATAATAACCCGGCAGTAGATGATGTTTTACTTGTATCATATTCTTAAGCAAATGTATGTTATGCATATTATTTTTTATATAATATGTATGTTATTCTTTGTGCTATGTACGTCATTCTAAATATTATGTATGTATGTTCAGGCCTTCTAGCCTGCTTCTATCTTGTTCTTTTTCTTGTAAAGCGCATAGAGCATTTTAATCATTTGGATATGCGCTATATAAATGCACTTTATTATTATTATTATTATTATTAATAATAATAATGATAATAATAATAATAATAATAATAATAATAATAATAATAATAATAATAATAATAATAATAATAATAATAATAATAATAATAATGGAAGAAGAAGAAGGAGAAGAAAAAGAAGAAGAAGAAGAAGAAGAAGAAGAAGAAGAAGAAGAAGAAGAAGAAGAAGAAGAAGAAGAAGAAGAAGAAGAAGAAGAAGAAGAAGAAGAAGAAGAAGAAGAAGAATGAATGAACGAATGAATAAAGGAAGGAAGGAACGAAGAAACGAAGGAAGAAAATATTTAAGAAATAAACATCACCACTTTTTTTTTAAATTTAGTTCAATGTTGGTGCCTTTTTCATGAATAAGTCAATTCTTCAATTATTTATAATTTATTGAACATAACAAAAATGAAATTACTTTTTTCTGATTGAATCATTTAAGATATAGATATTTAGCTGGTGTTTACAAAAGGCAAATGTTGATTGAAATTGTTCACAATTGGTTAGTAATATAGTAAAATTCAGTATAATGAACTTATTTCACTCTGAATTGTAAAGAGTACAAAGTTCTTTAATTTGCTGGGTTTTTTTTTTTTCATCTGCACTGTTTTTAGTGGAATAGGCCTAAGTTCCAGGCGGCAGCTTGTGGCTTAAGCAAAAAGATTCAACTGTTTTTTTTTAGCTTATATTGTATCTTTTACAGTCACAAAGCCATAAAACATCTTCGGAAAACCTATGATATACAAAAACCCAATCAAAGAATTTTTTTCCATTAGCACAAATCACATTTGGCTTTTTGTCTAATCAGAGATAACAGAACTAGAGCAGTTAAAGGTAGATTAAAAGTGTATTATTTTTAGTCTCTTTATTTCTTTTGTTGTCTTTTGTATGAGTTGAATCGGTTACTACTTCACTACTTCTATTCCCAGATTACTAGAATCACTACTAATAATGCAAATACAGTACTTTTAACAATGTGTGCAGAATACGAAGAAAAAACATTCAGTTGCAAATACAGTATTAAACCTACCTTTGTCGCTACTGTATATGTCATTTAATGAGAAGGATAAACCTCTAAACATCATTATTAGGTACAATCAGGAATTAAAGCACTCTCAAATTTCAATACATTAGTATAATTTCAATGTTGCACTGAAATATATTGAAAACATACAAAATTATATCTTTCATTCCGTGAAGCTGCACTTCAGAGCGGTCTTTTGCAAGATAAACAAGGTTAGAAAAACTACCTCCAAGGAGCTGTCCAACCCTGGTCAGCTAAGAAAACTCTTTTCCATCATGTATGAACAGCAACAACAAAATGTGCTGTTGCCCAATCTTCTGTCCTCATTCATCTGAAGGAGATGCTTGAGCCACAGCGCCGCAATTTTTTACAGTTTCATTCCCAAAGTTTTAAATGATACATTGCTGCAGTGCGCCTAAGCTGAGGCTGATGTTGAAAACTTCAATGTGGACCAGCAAGCGACACCACAGCTTCAGAGCACTCTCATAGACCAGTAGAGAAAAGACTTTTTCTTGGTGGCTCAAGTGGTTGCGGAAATATTATATATATATATATACAGCCAATTTTGTCACACACGAGGGGGGGAATATCTTGACGCCATTGCAGTTGTCTCATCAGGTATTGCTGTTAAATTACTTGAAGAAGACAGGATGTATCTCTACTCTCTGCTAGAGGAGGGTACAACGCCGTATTCAACATTCAAAATAACTTACTCTTCTTAGATAATTTTTCCCTGTCCAAGGAGTCGTCAAATTGACGAGATAAAGAAGAAAGAAAAGAACATAAAATTCAAGCGAAAAATTCATCTCCACACTTTTCTGAAGTCACAACCTGTTGTAAATAGGTTTTATCAACGCTATATTATCATAATCAACAACAAAGATACATTTAATTCTAACTACCTCAGATGGGGCTACTAAAATACACTTTACAGTTTTCAGTTAATAAAATAATTGATCGCTTGCTGTCAAGGAAACTAAAATTAAGTGTACCCTATTGAGTATATGCTTTTCCAATAGCATTCTTACATATTTTGGCATTAGAAATTGAAGAAAAAATTCAGTATCACATCACCTGCAGCAGCATCTAATAGTAACAGTTTGTGCATCAGCTGAAAAAATGCTAGATTTATTGCATGGGATGAGGCACGATGATCGACAGGCGTGTTCTTTCATGTGTAAGCGAGACTGTCCGACTTATTGAATGATTAAACACCCTTCTGAGGTTAAGTAATGGTGGTAGGTGGACAATTAGGCAGATTCTCTCTGTTATTTCAAACGAAGTAGAGGTAAATATTGTAAATGCCACCTTCAATAAATCATTCCTGACTGCGTTAGACTATCCAGAATATCAGAGCTTTTACAAGAACCATCAACTTCCAAATGTGGGGTTAAAAAATTGGCGATGGTACTGAAGAGCCATGTTCATAAGTTGCTCCCTTAGCCATCAAGATCCCCAAAGAGCTTTGAATCCAAGAAAATGATGCAATAGCAATGACTATTTCATATTTCAAATTTGCAAGAAAAATTGGTGAAAATGAATAAACTGTATATGTCTGGAAGAGCGGGCAGTTTTTAGGGCTTACATTGAGAGTGTTGACACCATAAATGCAGTTGTCACAAGTATAGCCAAATCTTCACACAAAGACTACTATGGTACAGACTCGGAGATTTCAGCACTATATCCGCCAGAGTTCTTGAACTTCTGCTTTGTTCAAGGTCTGCCAGCATAGCACTCATGTCGGTGCTTAATTTAGACCCAAAATCTGTTCTGAGAAAATGCTGAAAGTGCTGAGACTTCAGGGAAGAGAGATTGGCATTATTATTCTCATATGCAGTAAAAATACACAATTCTTCAATTCAGAAATTGTCCTGATATCTTAAAAAACAGCCCTTTCATTCAAGTTAAAACGGACGCAATTCTTATTTAAGCAATGCTATGCCGTAAAAATCGACAAAGCACAGAGACAGACTGTGCCAACTGCGGGAGTCTTCCTGCCTGTCCCAGTCTTTACATTCTGGACGCTCTAGCCAGAGCAAGACGTTATGGTGGGATTTCATTAATGATACGCAGACAATAAATTATAGTTTATCGCTCTGTTGTACAGTCTACGTGATCAAGGTAAAAGGTTGTTGTTTTAAGTCTAGTTTTTTTTACTAAGTGAATGGACAACTTTCACATCACAATGTTATCTATAGCTCAGTTCTGCAGTTTGTGTAATCAACAGACCACGAAACTATGACTGCTTAAGCCTGTCGATCTTTCGATATTAAAAGTAGTTATAGTAGTGGTAGTAGTAATAGTAGTAGTAGTAGTAGTAGTAGTAGTAGTAGTAGTAGTAGTAGTAGTAGTAGTAGTAGTAGTAGTAGTAGTAGTAGTAGTAGTGGTGGTGGTAGCAGTAGTAGTAGTAGTAGTAGTAGTAGTAGAAGTAGCAGCAGCAGCATCAGCAGCAGTAGTAGTAGTAGTAGTAGTAGTAGCAGCAGCAGCAGCAGCAGCAGTAGTAGTAGTAGTAGTAGTAGTAGCAGCAGCAGCAGCAGCAGCAGCAGCAGTAGTAGTAGTAGTAGTAGTAGTAGTAGTAGTAGTAGTAGTAGTAGTAGTAGTACTATTAGTAGTAGTAGTAGTAGTAGTAGTAGTAGTAGTAGTAGTACTATTAGTAGTAGTAGTAGTAGTAGTAGTAGTAGTAGTAGTAGTAGTAGTAGTAGTAGTAGTAGTAGTAGTAGTAGTAGTAGTAGTAGTAGTAGTAGTAGTAGTAGTAGTAGTAATTGTGTTGGTAGTTTTAATAGGTGAGGTTTAATTACTAACTTAGTCAATCATGATTCCCAACATCTCTTAGCAGCGGTCGACTTCGCTCTCTTGTTTATTCAACGTTATTATACTTTTTTTTAAGTCGACTTTGTCGTTATCTATGAGCCGGCGCCTTTCCTTGAGTTACCTCCCTTCAAACACATACTTGCAAACAAATTTAACTTTTATTGGTCTTTATAAGCTATCAAGAAAGAAAAGGCTATCGCTTTCAGCTTTTTAAACATTAACTTTCACAAACGGTTCCCATAATTTTTAAAGCTTCTTCATAGGCCAGTATAAAACTTCCCATTAATATAATCTCAACTTGAATATTTTATATTCACCTTCGACAGCGGACTGATACTTTTACCTTGCGAGAAAATAGACTCGGCAAATCAGTAGGAATTTAGGGTCTTACAACTGTACTAGTTAGAGCAAGTTGCATGAGGACGAGGTAAAGGTGGCGGCTGCGCTTGATCTTAAAGGACTGTGCCGAAGCATAGGGCAATATGTGTAATGGTAGTGAGAGAGAGAGAGAGAGAGAGAGAGAGAGAGAGAGAGAGAGAGAGAGAGAGAGAGAGAAAGTGAGACAGAGAGAGTAAGAGAGAGAGAGAGAGAGAGAGAGAAAGTGAGACAGAGAGAGTAAGAGAGAGAGTGAGAGAGAGTGAGAGTGAGAGAGAGAAGGAGAGAGAGAGCGGCTTGGTGGGGGTGGAGGAGGGGGATCAGAAAAAAAGGTATAGATTAAAGAGTGTGGCATTTTCAAGAATATGGCGTGGAGTGGGCACTGGTTAAAATACATTACATAATTCCAAAAGTTTTAAAGCCATGAGAGCAAAATTTTTAGTGCATGAGGAAAGCATTGAAAAAATTTAACCACGAGAAACAGAGGTAGCTATGAAGTCGGCATAAATGCATAAGGTAAAAAAAAAACCTCAATTACTCGCACAATATGGCACATTCCTTAACACAGCTCGAGGGTTAATCATATATATTGTGAGAGGGATAACCTGTAAGGTTTATACAGAGGAACAACAATTTATAGAATCCGGGTATAAAACATGTTATAAAGCTGCTAGCGCTCTAGAATATCTACTCAAAAAGCGATTTGGTCTAGATATTTACCCACCAAAATTTAATTCAAATGACTGAAGTAAATGCGTGCTAATCCTGTAGAATCATCCTACTGAAATCTCTGTGCTGAGCCTATGTTTCATGAGGAGCTATTATTTAGCATTGGGAGAAAATCGAACCAAAGCGTCGCCATAGTCATTCACAGCTTATGAGTGTCACTTTTCTAGCCGTCTTTGTTCCGCCAAATACCATTATTTCCTTCCTATTAATTTAATGAAGAATATGTCAAGTGAAAGCCTGCCTTAATTAGCTCTGAGTAAACATGAGTCGTCTAGTTTATTAATTAAAAATAGGAAATGAAAATATTATAGTAATTACGTGGAGTTGAAGTAATTTAATTCCAAGTTTCATATCGGTGGCCTCACTATCTAATTACATGTTGACTTTTGGAGTTTTTCATATGTCAATAACATCATTAAAACCTCGTAACGGCTGAAGTTAGATCATTTCGATTTCCCTGGGCCGAGTTTTTTTTTTTTCTCGAGTCTATCAATATTTTTAGATACGTGAGTATAAAGTACCAGGGTTTAGACGAGTCAAAAAAAATAACTGTATGGGTCAAACTATCGCTTTGTCTTTAGATAAATAAAACTCATGTGTTCCTCTTTTAAGTTTAGACTAACCAAGCAAGGTCAAAGCACACATAGTAAGAAAAAACACGTCGCATGTTTAGCCAATGTCTCAAAGCGTGCTAGATTGTGTATGGCGCTGGAATTTCTTGCTGGTAGAGCTGGGTTGAAGTCGTTATTTCAGAATCAATTTCAATGGGGCTAAAAATCATAGAACGAACATAGACACTCTTTGTTTTTTATTGTAAAATATTTGACAGAAAAAAAAAAAGTTTTGGGTTCAAGTTATTTATTTATCAGCCCAATAGCTGTTTCCTAAATGCTTCTGGTGCAGTAGATGCGACTGTTTTTTGTTAATTTAATTCTCTGAATTAAAATCCCCTTTTGCGTGAAAAAAGGTGGACCATGTATACACTTAAATTTTAAAGTGCATATAAAAAACAAATTTCACTGAAACGAAAAACCGTTGTAAGAGGACACAGGAGACACCGTTCAGTCAGAAAACAGATCTTATCACAATGAACCGCACTGCACATATCGTGAGCCTAGAGACCCGCTTGGTCTTTACTTACGAATACTTTTTTCTAACAAAGTTCATCTACCACATCTGGATTTGTATTGCGCTTTTTGGTCTAGTGTCAAATACCATCAATATTGTGGTCTTTGCTAAAACCGGATTGAAAGACAACGTGACCATTACACTTTTCTTCCTCTCTTTATCAGATCTTTTAAATATCACTATTAATAGCCCTAGCATTGTGGGAAGATACATGGAAGCCAACCATCCTCGATATAAATGGCCGTTTGATCGTTATATTATATTATTTGGCCCTTACTGGTATGCCTATGTCTTTTATGACTATTCTTCCTTCATTTCGGTGTTTCTTGCCACTGTGCGATGTGCATGCATTGCGAGACCTCTTCGCTTCAAGTCTATGTTTACAAAATCTAGGACTCTCACAATACTGTGTCTCCTATTCCTTTTAGCTATAATTCTACGATCTCCAGTGCTGACTGTTTTCAGCCTCTCTTGGGCTGTGAATCCCCAGACCAACTCAACCTACAGATCTATTAAGTTTGCTGACAACACGCGAGAAATCTACCAGGCCAATGATATTCTCAACAGAAACATCATTTCATGGCTGGCCTACATCACAGTCACAACTTGTGTGGTCATTCTAACGTACAAGCTTCGATCAGCATCCAGGTTTCGACAATCTTTAACTTCTCAGGCGTCCAAAAATGGACAATCCGAGAAAGGCAAAACTGGTGGTCAGGTGTCAGAATTCCTGGGGAGTCCTCTAGCAGACAAGTCCGCCAGCGATAAAGTGAAACCCTCGGACAAGATGTCGGCGAGAGATCTGCAGGTCATCAAGTCGGTCACTCTGATCTGTGTGATTTTCATTCTCTCTCAGCTTCCTTTCCAGATGGTATCAACCGTTCGGCTATTTGTCCCAGAGTTTGACAACTTCAGAAAAGCCCAAAACATCTACGGGTTTGCCACCCACATGAGTATTACATGTGGTTATTTGAACGCATCTGTAAATATCTTCGTACATATTCGCTTCAATACAAGATATAGAGCGCAATTTCTTGGCTTGTTTTCCAAAAAGACTGGTTAGATTACTTGGAAGCTCTCAGAGCTAACCAAAGCTACTCTTGGACAATGATGATACTCCTTGAACTTTAAAATAAAGTTAATTACAAATTCCAGTTATACCATCGTTCGATCTTATCCCTGGCTGAATGAAGTTTAAGCATCCAAACTTTGGTAATGGTTAAAGAGAGAACGACCCCCGCGCTCGAACTACATAACATATGTATGCTCAATATTTTCTACTAGTGCAATATTCGACTCTGCGTTTATTGATTCGGTATTAAATGCAATGAGTAAAAGCTTCAAGCAATACGTTGATTTCAATTGTGACATAGTCCTTAAAAAAGTTATGTTGAAATACAGAATGTTTGAACACTGAAAGGTTTGTTATTAAACGGCAACGGTGTCGTTATGTCTTTGTTTCTTGTAAGTATTTAATTTCTAACACAAGCACCAAACAGGATGTATAGTAAGGCTCATGTACTCTACTTTGTCTGCATTGAAACCATAATGTGTTAAACAACTTTGTTATTGGTAATCTGAAAACATTCTCTCTCAACTACATATTCATTTTCGTAACAATTGAGTTGCTTGTTTGTCGAACAAATCCCAAAATGATCATTTCTAAAAAAAATGAAAGCCTGCTTTAATAGAAATTCTTACAGACGTGTATCAGTTGGCAAATGCAGTTTAATTTTAATTACATGTATATCTCTAAATCAATTCTCAATCTTTCCTTCGCCGAAGCTGTGTAAATGAAATCAGCTTTTTTATGTCAAGGTTTTGAATCATATAAAATATAAAAAAAGCTGTCAAGTATTTTTTTTAATTTATACATCTAGCAGAGAGCTCTTGGTTTCTCAGTTTAGTTACGATGTATATTACAATTATATGTATGAAGTAAAATCGTAACTAGTTTGGGAAAATTCCTAATTTTACAGTTCTTGATATTTGCTTATAAATCTACGAATAAAGGAAACAGTTATAGGTACCATTATATCTGTGTCGAATTTGGTGCCTCGATAACATTAAATCGGCTGTGAGACACGTAAAGAACGTAAAACAATTTGATGAAGTGCAGGATTTTATCGAATCTAAGAGAGCTTTAAGGAGTGTTAAAGATTATAAATAATTACTGATGCTAATGAGATATAATATTTGAGACTTCTTTTGTGTATGTAAACAAAAGGTTAACCATTGATATGTTCTCTGAGCAGCATCAATAATTATAATTATAGCCTATGAATACAAACTTGTCATGGCACACCATAAAAATTATTCCTACTGTTTTATTAGTCTTGCACCAATTTTTCTGGTTTTTTTTTTCTTTTTTTCTTTTTTTTTTTTTTTTTTTGTTTCTTTTTGTTTTTGTTTCTTTTTGGTTTTTTTTTATTTTTGTTTTTGTTTTTATTTCTTTCAATTTTTTATGCATAGCCTGAGGCTGCATAGCTTTTTGAAATTTCAACGGTAGTCCGAAATTTGAGCTAACCATGGTCAATGATGGACATCACTTACACACATTTCTTTCCTATTCAGTGATTTGTAGATAATTATTGTTTTTATAGCAATGCGATCTTGGTATGAAATTGTTGTCTCTGATACTTTAGACAATTTATCCTGGATAAAGTCTTGAAATTTGCATCAATTTAACCTTAGACTTATTGCATATGTTGTGTGAAGTTGAGAAAATTATTAAATTTAGCTGTGCTCACCGCTTTATCAGAAACCAAAGTGACTAATGTCTATAAAATTCATCATATGATAAAAATGAAGCGAGCGCTGGAGTATTGCTGAATA
>JAWDGP010003510.1:32500-67500 GCA_033675545.1 Elysia crispata
GCCAGAGATCTCTTGAAAGACATTATTCACCACCTGATTCAGCTTGTACTTGTGCGCACCACACCACCTAATTCAGCTTGTACTTGTGCGCACCACACCACCTGATTCAGCTTGTACTTGTGCGCACCTCAGTGAACAGAAGTGCGGTGTTTGAGACATGAATCTTGGACCATTCTTGGAGCCCTCTATGGCAATAGCATTAGTTAAAAAAGACATGGATGAGCTTGGTTATTGCCCTTATTGTCAGATGTTCCGAGAGGATTGGTAAATTGTAGCTTCTTAAGTATTCATAGTTATCACTAAGTTTGTGTTTATTGAGATAGAGCTAACTTAAAAATCAATGTAAAAGCGTGCATACTTTCATCTTTGTATATCAAAGCATGTAATATTATTACATATCCTTACACGCATATTAAAAAGATTGACTGCTGTTAAAGAACGGAGACGGAGAAGACAATAATTCTTATTCAAAGGAATTAATACTTGATAGTTTCACTCGTACTGCTGAGTACGTTTTCTACGGTTGGCAAAGCTTTAGTTCATATCAAACATGGCTTTTGTCAGACATAGGTATAGGCTTGAGAACAAAACGTGAAATCGTGAAGAGAAGGTAGAAAACTGATGTGCCCACACAGGGCAGTCTTAACCAAATATTAAATATAGAATGACGCTTTTACTGCAGGAAAGGATGAAAAGCCCCTCACGATCGCGCAAGAGAAAAGATAAAAATTGGCAAAGGTAAGAGGAAATTCCAATGCACAAACGAGTGATTATAGTTTAGTTTTGCGCTTCACTTCACTTTTCTTTCTTTCTACAAAACAGCATGAATATATCATAATAAGCTAATAAGTGCTTACTTTTCTTTACTCTTAACATATTCGGGACGTGAAACTCTCATTACCAAACTTGCCAGGAAAAGCTAAGTACGTGTTCTTTTTAAACGTAACTTATTTAAGCCATTAATGCTCAATTTTCAAGTTACGTGGTAATCAGAATTGAGTTAGTCTTTGGACCCATTAAATACCATTATTTGCTCGCCGATTTTAATGAAAGAAACGTGTAAACGCCTACTGTATTAGCTTTACGTAAACATCATTCGACCAATTTTTTTTTTTTTTATTTTGTTGCACTAAGATCTGAAATTGATTTTGTAATTTCCTTCATTTGAACCATATAACTACGTTAGTTTTCACACCTATTGAAAGGCAATTTTATTCCTTGTATTGTGACTTTTTTTAGTTTTCCATGTTTTGAAAACTCTATCAACACCTCTCTCACCTGAAATTTCAACATATCGATTTCTAAGAAAGGGGATTTTTTTCCAAGTTTATTAATACAAAGTTAAGAGGGCATAAAAATAGCAGTAATAAGTGGAATCGATGAGATAGGGTAATTTTGTCAAACTGAAAAGCTCTTAGTGATATGACTCATATCTTTGTTCTTTATAATTATAATAAAAGCTCTAGAATGTTACATCTATGCGTAGCAAATAAAGTCAAAGCATTTTTAATGAAAATAATCTAATCTGTTTGACATACGGATATAAGCAGCTAGACTGTATGTGACATTGGAAATGTTTAGCTTCATAATGGTACTGTTGGCACAACTGGTATAAACTTTTTTGTCTCAGTGTTTTGCAATTCAAATACCTTGGACAGACTATCTTGGACACAGATCTTGGCGAGTTTTTATTTTTTTTTAATTTTCGATATTAAAAGGCAATATAGGTTTGAATAAAACCTTTTTAGTTGTCACTTAGAGTTTCCTTTACGTGTATAAGAGGCGACAACACTGTTAATTATCAAAATCTCTGAATTATATTTATCCACGCTCGTTGACATAAGAGGCGCTACCTAGTCTATAGGTCTCTTCATAATGAACGGCACAACAAATATTGCGAGCCTGGAGAAAGGCTTAGTTTTTTCGTATGAATTTCATGTGCTAATGAAGTTCATCTACCATATATGGATCTGCATTGCGCTTTTTGGTCTTGTTTCGAACACCACCAATATTGTGGTATTTGCAAAAATTGGTTTAAAGGACAATGTGACCATCACGCTGTTGTTTCTCTCCATATCGGATCTATTGAATCTTGTCATTAATAGTATTATTATTGCAGGCCGATTCATATATGCAAATGAGCCTCAATACAAATGGCCATTTCATCAAAACATCTTAATGCTTGGCCCTTACTGGTATGCCTACATCTTTTATGACTATTCCTCCTTCATCTCGGTGTTCCTTGCCACTGTGCGTTGCGCATGCGTCGCCAGACCTCTTCGCTTCAAATCCATGTTTACAAAATCTAGGACTGTCACAATACTGTGCCTCCTGTTTGTGCTAGCTTTCATACTGCGTGTTCCAGTCCTCTCTGTCTTCCGACTCTCTTGGGCTGTGAATCCCCAGACCAACTCAACCTACAGATCTATTGAGTTTGCGGACAACACGGGAGAAATTTACCAAGCCAATGATATTCTCAACAGAAACATTATTTCATGGCTGGCCTACGTCACAATCACTACGTGTGTGATCATTCTAACGTCTAAGCTGCAAGCAGCATTCAGGTTTCGACAATCTTCAACTTCTCAAGCCACCAGTAACGGACAGTCTGAGAAAGACAAAACTGGTGGTCAGATGTCAGATTCGCTGGGGAATCCAAAAGAGGTCAGCAAATCCATTAACCATAGTGTGAAACACTCGGACAAAATGTCTGCGAGAGATCTGCAGGTGATCAAGTCGGTCACTCTGATCTGTGTGATTTTCATTCTCTCTCAGCTTCCTTTCCAGGTGGTTTCTACGGTTCGGCTATTGGTCCCAGAGTTTTCCAACTTCAAAAGTGCCGGGTATATTTATGGTTTCGTCTCTCATATTAGTAGCACACTCGGTTATTTGAACGCATCTGTGAATATCTCTGTATACTTTTCCTTTAATGCAAGATATCGTGCGCAATTCCTTGCACTTTTTTCAAGCAAGATATTTTAGTTTCCAATGTTACTCTTGAAATTAAAATTAATATGAAACATTTCAGCTTAGTTTTCTGTGAAACTTTTATAGCTGGGATTATTTGAAATCTGTTGTAGCGTACCTAGTGATGGCAGAAGTCGCCATTTTAAAATAATGCTCAGTCAAAAATTAAAATAAAGGAAAATCTGGGCCTCAGACCGTTATGATCTAATCTCTGGCATTATCAATATGAAAGATGTAAATTTTAATCTAGAGAGAGAACGGCCTAGCATTAGAAAAAAATGTGTTTTGATGGCAAATATATTTAGTTTGAATATGCGTATAATCATTCAGAACATAGTTAAAGAGGACTATAAATATATATAATTATATATGTAGCTAAGCCTGGTGGAGTTCTTAACTTACTTAGTTACTGCTGCAATAGGACCCACTAGTTATCTATAGAAGCGCTTCTTCCTATTCTAAGTAATTGCAGGCCCTAATGGTAGCGTGCCTAGCAGCCGTGCAATACTACAGAGTTCACACTCTCGGGTCCTTGAGTATCAGTGGAGTACTAAGGTCGCTGTTCCCTAACTAATACGAGTAGATGTCGATACAAAAATGGCTACACTCAAGAAAGAAGGAACACAGCAAGAACAAATTAACGTTACCAACAACTATACTAAGTTTATTCCACGAATACTCAATTATCAATGAATGAAAGTAATTCTCAAAGAATAAAATACAAAATACAAAGATGATCCACAAGCAATTACGTGATAAAAGATACTAACAAATGGTCAGAATGATAAGCGCCAAGAAGATACTCACGATGCAGTGCCCATAGTATACTAAGATCAGGTACTAAAACAAAATGGCCAGAATACTAAGTAGAAGATACTAACAAAATGGTCAGAATAGAATATACTAAGAACTAAACAAAATGCCGAATGAAAATGAGAAGTAAAAATGCCCAATAGTCAGCCAACGCCCGAGTCACGGTGATAATCACGTAGAATTACAACAAATGATAATCCAAAATAAATTCCTAGTAATAGAAGCAGCTTCCACAATAGTTCAATAATATCCACTAGGAATAGTCACAATAACTTCTCACTGTAATTCCAAACAATACTACTATCCAACGTGGCCTCCCAGATACTCCAAAAAGATACTGAAAACGAGTCTTTCCGAGCTCTACAATTTATAGTATAAACTCAGTCGGCATAGTCCTCCGTCAAAGACTTCCCTGGTTTCCCAGTTCGTCGTCCAACTTCCCTAGAACCGAGGCAAATTTACTCCGTCGAACGGAACAACCCGTTTCCCCAACAAAGACATCACCCGACCGAGATCATAGAATCTACGAAACCCGTCGTTACATCTACGTACAATTCTAGCATCTCCCGATCAAAGCATCACAAAGCTTAATACGACTAGAAGTTTCCCTAAATTCTCCAAGTTCCCCGAATCAAAGTACCTCCCAAGCCAACCGAAGAAAATCTTCTCTGACCAGCTGGGCAGGAACAAAAGAATAGGTCGGCTAGTCAATGTAATCATTACAAAAAAGTATCTTCCGAGTTATCATAGAAATAGAAATAAACCGCTAGAGGGGCAGAGACTAGTTTCCCGCCATTAAATTAATTATACTAATATTAAGAAGCTAGAACTGCACTTGGCTCCACCCACAAGCTGATAATTGACATACTAAAGATATGTTCTAAAGGCCTACTGCTACGCCACAATAAATAATTATACCAGCATATATATATATATATATATATGCCCCAACCTCCCGCAAACCTTTTCATAAAAATGTAATGGATGTGATAAAGAAAATTCACGAATAATTATGTTCATATGGCTGCTGCGAATTCAAGATTTTGCTCATGGAAAGGATAGAACGTTTCAGCACAGTAGGCTTACCTGTAGTTATGACGTCAAATACTGGAAGATTTTGCTCATAGGAAGGATGGAACGTTTTAGAGCAGTAGGCCTTTATGTAGTCATGAAGTTAAATACTGCAAGATTTTGCTCATGGGAAGGATGGAACGTTTTAGAGCAGTAGGCCTTTATGTAGTCATGAAGTTAAATACTGCAAGATTTTGCTCATGGGAAGGGTGGAACGTTTTAGAGCAGTAGGCCTACTTGTAGTCATAACGTTAAATGCTGCAAGATTTTGCTCATGGGCAGGATGGAACGTTTTAGAATAGTAGGCCTACTTGTAGTCATGAAGTTAAATACTGCTAGATTTTGCTCATGGGAAGGGTGGAACGTTTTATAGCAGTAGGCCTACATATAGTCATGACGTTAAATTCTACAAGGTTGCTTCCCAATTCTAAATTATTCCCAAACAAAAGTTTTTCTACATAGCAGAATAACTTCTTTAGCATATCCCTTAAATAAATTGTTAGGATAAAATTTTTGTTTACAATGTTCTTTTTATTTGTGTTTAAATGTAATAGTGATGGTGTGAAGTATGTGTTGCTTCAAAACATTTACTCCCCAACCTAAACACGTAAAGTGACGACCACATTCAACTAAAATAGCCGACTGTATAAGATACCAGATTAAATATCGTAATGCATTACAGAAATTGAAAAGTTCGGAATTAATCCCTTTAGCTTTAATTCTTATGAACAGTTCTATATTTTGGAACCATTATATATTTCGAAAATAGTAGAGCTCACCCTACACATGTCTATGAAAATTATTCAAATTTAATCGTGGTGGCGTGCCTTAGATTTTATTTTTTATAAACAAGAGGAAAATAGATCGTATTTAGACTTTAACATCGCTGTAAAGGTCTACGATTTAATTTGAATTGTTGTTGTTTTTTTTAGTTCAAACTCTCCAAAGAATACAAGCTATGCATTATAGGAAAAATTCAAACTTCTCCAAAGAGGAAGCTCCATGAACCACGGACCGGATATAATCGCCAAGTGTGTGTATAAAACTGGCCACGTCTTGATTCAGAATAAGAGCGGGGCAAGAAAAAACAGCCAAGTTTACTGACGAGTGCTACTAGGGCACGGAATTCTCAAGTATAGCTAAAAATACTTCATCCTTTAATTATTGATAGATAGATATGAAGATTGATAGAAAGAAAGATAGATAGATAGATAGATATGAAGATTGATAGAAAGATAGATAGATAGATAGACAGATAGATAGAACGATAGATGGATAGATAGAACGATGGATAGATAGATATGAAGATTGATAGAAAGATAGATAGATAGATTGAATAGATAGATAGACAGATAGAAATAATTTACCTAGAGTATGCTTAAATGTTATGCTTAGTGCAGTATAGATCGCTCAAACAGACAACCAGATAATCAGCAACAAAAAGAAGAAGAAAAGTTGCGAAAATGAATCCACCGTTTAGCAGTAACATATCTATAAACGCAGTAAGTCCATTTTTAGCCCAAATCGAAAACATTTTCCGACGACTAAAAAATACACAGTTAAATTTTGCTATTCTTGCATGCACATTTTCAAACATTCAATATATAACCTCAACAAACGCTTATTACAAGATCAGAAGAAAGATCAACACACAAGAGAGAAAATGTTCTTCTGCAGAACAGAAAAGAATGCCCTCTAGATTGAAAATGCCTTACAGAATGTATCGTTTGTAAGGGAATTGTGGCACAATTAGAAACTTAAAAAAGGAAACATATACAGAACTAACAGAGAAAACATTTAAAACAAGACGCAACTTAGACAAATCATGGTTTATACTGAAATATAAAAAAAATCAGCTGCCACATTGAAAGAGGACTTCTGGGAACTTTAGAACAATAATATAGATCACGAAATACAATGGGAAATTCTCAACCAAAACAAAAACATAAATTCTCCTTCATCACACAAAGCATGTTGCACATTTCGCGGGTTTAAATCACTTGAAAAAGTCTTCTTCTACTGTGTACACAAGCAAAAAAAACCATCTTTTTTGGCAAAGGCACAAACAAGAAGAGCACCACTGACAAGGGCCACTAGGTATGAAACTTCCAAGTCATGGATTGACAATAGCAAGAACTAGCTTGTAAAGAACTGTGCACCATGAAGTTTGGTTCCCTCGTTCAATTTTTATATAATACTTGAGTTTTGTCCACCAAAAACTGTTTCATCAGAAAGATGGGATTTGTGTTGCGAAAACGTAGAAAAGATGTTTACCATAAAATGATCGAAACACAAAAGGTGATAGGAAGAAGACATATCACGGATATTACATAAAAGACAATATCACCAATACGCGTGCAGCTGGTCTCCTTTCCATTTTGTCGCCCAAATCAGGGCTCACCTGTAGTAAGCATGCAAATGAGGTTTGTGACACATGACTGCCCCTGAGAATACCAATGCTTACCGACTGTTTCTAACGTGGTTTTCTGTTTAATTTTTTTTTCTTGAACGTACAACCAAGCGAGTCCTGGTAATTTTGTTCGTTTTGTTGATGTTTTCATATTGATTTTTGGCATAACTGACAAAAGTAATAAATTATACAGAATTATGAGTTCGTGTTACAATGATTATAAATATTACCCCAATTGTCTTACTTAGTAAGTAGAACAGAAAAAAAAATTCTAAACAAGCCGAAAAAAAGATGAGAGGATCTGTCAATCTCTAAGAAAATATGTTACAAGATTGAGCCGATTGACAAAATCCTACAGGTGATACTAATGTCTTTTAAATGACCATGCCTCTCAGCTACAGAGAACGATTGCTCTAACCTAAAAAGGATCGGTTAACATACCTATCAAGGTAGCTCCTGACCACGGGAAAATATTTTGATACATGATTCGTGAGTACGTATAAAAAGAATTAATAAGGAGGAGAAGAAGAAATGTAAAGCTATAAAAATATTCGAATTACACATCATTGCGAGCATTCGTGCCTCTCAAATGTCATTACATATAGCTTGATACAGCACATGTGTGATGGAGGTTATGACGATAACAATTTTCAAACGAAATGACAGAGTCAATGAAATTAATGTACATATTCCGCAAATCAAAATATATTACACGTGCATTATATTTACTGGAAATGATATCATAGAAAATGATGTTTCAAAGCATTTTAATACAAAAATTGTGTAGAAAGTTAAAATAAATAGCATCATATAATTACTTGAAAACTGTTTTCCGGGAAGCAACTTATGTATACAACAAAGTATTTTACATATCAACTAATTCAAGAGAGTGAGTGAAAAAGCCCTTAAATCAGAAATGAAACAGTATACCACTATCACAAATGCTTTTTGATCAACAAAATAATGGGTTCAAAGTGAAAAAAATATATATTAAAATAGGAGCTACGTTTAGTACACTACGAGAGACTCAGTGGATGAGAAACAAATAAAAACCATCAGACCTTTTTTTTGTAATGAGAGGTGTTACTTTGGAATTACAAGTTCATTTTATGTTTATACTAGCCCTTCGGCTCCTGGATTTAGGGCCTAGGTTGGAAATCTTCGACCATGATCTTCTTTCCGCATTATTTTCTCACTATGGATCTTCGTGTACTTACCTATATAACCTTAATGACAGGAAGAAGCGCTTAATTAGCGATACGGGTCAGGAAAAGGCTGGAGTCCACTTCTATACAAAGATGATCGGTAAATAAATTGAGTATTGTTTTAATCTGATTTTTGGGGGTGCCCTATGTGAAAGATGGTTTAATTTGGCATAAGACAAATTAAGGAAATCGGCTGAAAACCGATAGATTGGTCTAATTTTTTCACCCGCATTCGAATTTTAAGCTCTAAATGACTTGGAGATGGCTATTCTAGAGATTGGGATGAATTTCTCTAATCAATCATTAAAAAAATCACAAAACTACTGACAAATAATATTGAGTTAAGAGGTAAATCTATGAGTATGAGGGATGCAAATATCGGAGCGTTCTTTGTGGAAAGTTAGATAGTGTTCATCCGTGTGGCATTTCCCCATCATAGATTTTCCTTAGCAAAAGTCGAATCCGGGCTTTAATTGAAGCGAGAAATTTGTTTTCGGTTAAGGAGAATATAGCTTTAACTATAAGAAAAACAAATTTATGTAACTTTAACACATTTTTCAGTTCCGTTGGCTATTTAAGAAAAATACTTTTTCAACTGGGCATGAGCTATGCAAGAATAAATCATAAGGCACATAAGCGAGATGCTCGGCCAGGAAAACCTCGCAGAGGTTCAAAATAATTTGCAGTTTTGTTTCAATGGAACATAAAAAGAAATTCATCACTCTTCAAGAGCCACAGAAAATAGAAGAACGATTCAATGGCTTGAACTATCCTTTTCTCTTCTCTTTTCTAACCCCTTTGTCTCTAGTACACTTATGTATTTCATATTCTGACTAAAAAGTTTTGAACGTAAACATAGTAAAGATTGCCACCAAAACCTTTATTTCTTGTTAGGCAATAATACCCTTCATATCGTCTGAAATGATCTCCGAAGAATCTATTTTGTAAATTAACTTCTAAAGGAAAGACCTCCCACTAGCACTACGTGTAAATAAACATCAATTATAAGCAGTACAAATATGCAACAACCAGTTATGACCTTATCAATACACCATATCTTGTGATCAAGTAAGATACTGGTATTTCAAGCAATTTTGCACTGGCAAAAGCCAGGCTAGAAAGCATGGCATTATTGATTTTTACACCATGCACCTCTCCGCTCAGCTTTTCACAAAGTAACGTGGCACAGCAACCTGGTTATTTTAAGATAACTTGATAATTTTTTGGAAATTAAATAAACCATAGAGTCTAAAAATCAAAATACAGTTTCACTGAAAGTCTCTTTCATGATTTTGCAACTGTTTTCTCTCGCGATTACATTCTAAGAGCCGAATTTCGTTACAGGAGAATCGTTCAGAAATCGGTTTCTTTCGTTCCCTATTTTCCATGATATTCTTAATAATATCACGAGTAATTTTTAAGTAAATCCATATCTTTAACTGCTAATTCCTGTATGACCTTCCTCTCTCTCTCTCTCTCTCTCTCTCTCTCTCTCTCTCTCTCTCTCTCTCTCTCTCGCACACTCTCTCTGTCTCTCTTTCTCTCTCTCTTTCTATCTATCTATATCTCTCTCTGAATAGAAAAGCAAAAACACAGTTTGTCCCGTTTGAGCCCAGCTCTCCCAATATTTTGTATAAATTGTTAAAGTCATTTTCTTCTACATACAATCTGATGAAGCCATATTAAAGGTGAAACGTTGATATGTTAAATCTATAGTTGTGTTGTTTCTTTTTTTAGTCCCGTAGTTATAAAGTTGTATGCCTCTCTCTCTCTCTCTCTCTCTCTCTCTCTCTCTCTGTCTCTCTCTCTCTCTCTCTCTCTCTCTCTCTCTCTCTCTGTCTCTCTGTCTCTGTCTCTCTCTCTCTCTCTCTCTCTCTCTCTCTCTCTCTCTCTCTCTCTCTCTCTCTCTCTCTCTCTCTCTCTCTCTCTCTTAACTAAAAGTACATAGATCGGATACTAAATCTAGCAAAGATTACCGTTTAACAGAATGAGACTACCTGTTTTAGTCGTGACAAATTTCGTTAGCCATAAGAATGGAAATGAACATGTGTAAAATCCCTAACTTAAGATTTACAAAGGCGGAGAGTATGGAGAAACAAAATTCTAAACAATTAGCAATTTTGATTTTGAATGGAGATTTGTCTCAAACGTGAATAATCTGTCAAGAAATACAGATTCTTACACGGAGTGGAAGGTGCATGTCAAGCTTATCCGAAATGTAACTTAACACAACATCTACAAATAAGAACCTCAAAGTGAACAAAAGCCCACAAGAAAAAACGATATTTTGAACTCATTAGTTACTTGTCTGTTTACATTCGGTCTGAGACGATATCCAGATCACACAACATTTCTTTATTCTTTCGTCATGTACGATTTCTGTTATTTTGTTGCTTTTTTTTTCCCCTCAAAACTTTTCGTGGCGGCCATATCTTGGAGCTGCAAAAAGCGTATTAAATTAGAAACATTTTTCGAAAGAAACAAACAAGACTATTTTCATAATTTAGCACATAAAAATTGTGCGATTCCCTTATGCGCCAAGTCGCAAATAATCTCATTACGCATTTTCTGTATATTCAAGAGATTTTTAGATTTGGTAAATAATAACTTTAACCGAATCTTTGATAAGCTAAAATCTTCGGATTGCTCTAATTTCCAGATGCAGAAAAATTATCCTTCTCTGATTTAATGTTTTCTATTCTGCCTGGATCAAGCACGGTTTAATGGTTATTTTTGCATCCAATAATAATAATTTTTGACTTGTTATGATGCAGGATAATCTTGTAGAATTTGTGACATATTTTAATGTAGAAAAATTGAATTGCTATTTGGCAAAATAACTCTCAAGTATCCTTTGAATCAGGTTTTCGGGTTGTTGTTTTTAATGAAAGACAGGCTGGATGGATAACGCAATAAATCACATGAAATAGTGATGATTTGCTTTGAATTAATTTTCTCTCACATAGGAAAAATGATTTCAAAGCGAAATCTCAAGAAATGATGTCATTTCATTGTGTGCCGTTTTTTATGCTTCTCTTTCAAGCTTTATCTAGATCAGAAAGAAAACGAGTGATTTCGTGTGGCACTTTTAGCTCGATGAGTTTATGTTCAAACATTAAAACTGTTCCAAAGGCATAAAAGACTCACAAAGAGGCACAAAGAGGCATAGAGAATCTTCGAAAGACAAGAGCAGGACGCTTGACATTCTCCTCACAAATACATTATCACATTGAGCAACTTCACACACGAGGACAGTTTAGAGACAGGCTTGGTGTTTGATTATGAATTCTTTATACTAAAGACATTCATCTACCACATCTGGATGTGCTTTTTGGTATGGTTGCGAATATCATCAACATTGCAGTCTTTTTAGAAATAGGCCAGAAGGACAATGTGACCATCACACTATTGTTCCTGTTCATATCCGACCTGCTGTTTTTAGTTATCATTAGCCCCACTATTGTGGGAAGATACATGTATGAGAATCAGCCTCAACAGTTTTGGTCTTTTAATCCATACATCATAATGCTTAGTCCTTACTGGTATGCTTACGTTTTTTATGACTATTCCTCCTTCATATCGGTGTTCCTTGCCACTGTGCGTTGCGCATGCGTCGCCAGACCTCTTCAATTTGAATCAATGTTTACAAAATCTAGGACTGTCACAGTATTGTGTCTTCTGTTTCTTCTAGCTCTAGTACTTCGATTTCCAGTCCTGACTGTTTTTCGCCTGTCTTGGGAGCTGAATCCTCAGACAACTTAACATACAGATCACTTGAGTTTTCACATAACTCCCGAGACATTTACAAAGCCAATGATATTCTCAACAGAAACATCATTTCATGGTTGTCTTACATCACAATCACAACGTGTATGGTCATTCTAACGTCTAAGCTGCAAGCAGCGTCCAGGTTTCGACAATCTTCAACTTCTCAAGCCACCAGTAACGGACAGTCTGAGAAAGACAAAACTGGTGGTCAGATGTCAGATTCGCTGGGGAATCCAAAAGAGGTCAGCAAGTCCATTAACCATAGTATGAAAGACTCGGACAAGACGTCGGCGAGAGATCTGCAGGTGGTCAAGTCGGTCACTCTGATCTGTGTGATTTTCATTCTCTCTGAGCTTCCTTTCCAGGTGGTATCTACGGTGCGGCTGTTTGTCCCTGGGTTCGACAACTTCAGAAGAGCTCAACAAATCTATGGATTCTCATCGCACATTAGCCGCACTTGCGGCAATTTAAACGCATCTGTTAATATATTTGTGCACCTTCGCTTCAACTCGAGATATAGATCGCAGTTTCTAGCTTCCCTCTGTAAAACCAATGCTAAGATTACCGTAGGAATAGCTCAACCTCAATTTGGTTGACTGTGGTCAATCTCTTAATGAAAACAATTGGAATACATACCCTTTTTCCCATCATTTTTTTATTCTACGAGTCACAATATCAACATGATCATAAACCAGCTTTAAATGTTTGCAACAACAAGCGATAGAGTCTGTAAGAATGAACTGAAACCTCTTAAGAATGATAGGTTCAAAATCAGTGCTCAGAGGTGCATAAATTCAAATACTTAAAGGGTATTTATTAATATCTGTACGTATCTTTAAAGAAAGAGAAAAGGGGACGAGAAGAGAATTTCGTTTTGATTTTAATTTTTGATCGCACTGTTCTCAGTTTTGCAGAAAATTATCAATATTGTCCGATTGCTTTAGGAAAGCTCATATTTTTGCACTATAGTCTAGGTTATACTTCCAATGTTGATTGCCTCGCCCTTCTTTGACCAAAATTGTTTTTGTTTCAGTTGTTAATTTTTAGATGACTTGGGTTTTGTGTGACAAATTGATGGATTCAGAATCATGTTTCATTTTTTAATTAAAATAGTCTTCATGCTCATATTAGAAGGAAATAAGACCTAACATGTGTAATGCTGAGTTCTGCATTGTGCCTTACTAAGCTCTGCATTAAGTCTCTACCATCACATGCATCGAACAAAGCTCTCACGCTGTAATAAATCTCAAAATTATGTTAATACAAGTCATACCAAAAAGTAATGACGGTAGTATTATTGGTTAAAGGACGGCGGTATTTCAAATGCGCTGCCCTTGTAAAATGTTTTCATTCTATCAAGTGAGTTTTCTTATTGTACGTATGATCATGTCGGTTCTGTATAATTATTAAGATGTTAGGACTTTACGAGCTTTTATGTTCTAAAGAAGTGCTGACTTAATGGAAATAAGAAACTGATGGGTTTAATCGAAGCTACATTTGGGCAGAATTTTAATTATCTGTCAGTTTGAACATGTTTAACTGGTTAGCCGAGGATCAGATTGAGGTGTAGAATCAGGTATAGGCTTAATATATTTTTTCCTTTTTTTTTTTTTCAACATCCAGAATTTGTTGATAAACTTGCACAGAAAAATTATGGATTGCAGCCGAAGATCAGGTGAGGAAGAAAAGCAGGCAAGGGGCAAATAACAAGGACACGAGCATAACAACAACAACAGTAACAACAACAGAATCAATGACATAAAACTAAACTGCACTAATAACGATAGCCCCACAAAAAGAATAAATAAAAAGTATTAAACAGATACAAAAACGAAGGGCGAATATAAGGAAGAAGACAAAGTATTGCCAGATAACTAAATCGGACATGCGTACTTCTATTCAGAAGACGCCATTCGTTTTCCTTGACTTTATTTAAGTAAAGTGTGCAACAGCAGCCTTCGATAAAGCGACTGCGCCGAAATCTTTCATTTTTAAAATGGGAGAAAAATAGAACCAACCTCCAGGGAATGGAAGAGAGTCCAGCGTCCATCCTGCCAGCGGTAGATGTCCGAGAAGATAAGCGTGCTTTTCCCGTCAAAAGAGTTCGCCACCGCTAGACCGTGGTTCAAGCCATTTCCGGTTCCGATATCGACAGTAAAATAAGTCATATCGTAAGCGCCCATGGTGGGCAGAGTTTGGAATTCTTGGAACCGTTTGTCTTTTCTCGACCACTTAAAAACCGTAGAGTTGATGATGTTGTTGTTTCCTGGCGAAGATATGCGGGGGGGGGGGGGGGGGGGTAAATTAACAAAGGTTCTTTTCTAGGTGTAACTGTAATTGCTTTGATGCTTACACGAATTAGTTTCTCTTGAGAGTTATTGCTGCTGTCATCCGTTTCTTTTTTGTTTGCTTTTCTCCGTGTTTCTTTTTTCAGCCATAGTAAAAATAATTTTATTTTTTCAATGGTGATATAAAAAAAACATTGGAACATATAGAGAGCTAAAAGATAGAATACTGAGCTCTGAGCATTTCACTTAATTAAACATGAAGCATATGGCACATACAATCATAGGTATAATAATGCATTGCTGAAGGTTTCAAATATATTACTAATAGATAATAACGCATATAGGGTGAAAGACATAAGATTTTTAAAAAAGGCAAAAACGAGATAATCAAAGCAGTTTGATACATACTTCGGGAGGTTTTTAACTTAGAATGATGCAAGAGATATTTTTTAAGTAACAAAGACGTAGTCGCCCGTAACATTATGTATTAAAGTTCATTTTGCTCTGTATCAGGACTGGTACATCTTATAGACGAATGAAAGACTAGTCAGATGATCTTGGTCTTTGCTTATCAGAAAATAGGGTCAGCAGTGATAATACGTAGCCCTTAGTTCGAACAGGTATGTGCTTTTGTCTCCTAAGTTGACTGAAAAGTTTAAACGAAGATAGCGCTCTAATGTTATTGACGTTTGAGCCTTTAGCTTTATCTTATTTCATAATTCAAGGTTAACTTTGCTTAAAGCACCTCGCGATAGCTCAGTTGGTAGAGCGGAGGACTGTAGAATGTCAGAAAGCTATCCTTAGGTCACTGGTTCGAATCCGGTTCGCGAGAAGTTTTTTTTTTCCCCTCATACAATTAAAATATCGAATTGGGAAAGCTCTGTTTTTGCCTCTCATACATTGCATCTTTTCAGTTTCAAAGTTTGTTATTCTGGTTGCGAATTATCTGCATTTTTTTCAATATGGTTAGTGAATAAGTAGAAAAGTGTAGTGCTATCCGAGGAATTTAATTGAAAATAAAAGTAAATTTTAGCCTTTGTTTAAAGAGAGGAATAATAATGGTGAAAGATTTTGGGAGAAATAAAAACGAGGAACGGGATCAAAAGCTTAAAATAAGAAAAAAGAGTAAGTATGACACCTGAGAAATACTCTGAGAGAGGTTTAGGAAAATTAGAGCTACTAAAGGGAATTTGGTCAGTTTCCATAGTTTCCAATTAATGTAGCCTACAACTTCAACCCCTTTTCGCTGTTTCTAGCACAGTTTTATTCCTCAATCTATAGAAAGTTGAGGATGTTTCTAGCACAGTTTTATTCCTCAACCTATAGAAAGTTGAGGATGTTTCTAGCACAGTTTTATTCCTCAACCTATAGAAAGTTGAGGATGTTTCTAGCACAGTTTTATTCCTCAACCTATAGAAAGTTGAGGATATTTCTAGCACAGTTTTATTCCTCAACCTATAGAAAGTTGAGGATGTTTCTAGCACAGTTTTATTCCTCAACCTATAGAAAGTTGAGGATGTTTCTAGCACAGTTTTATTCCTCAACCTATAGAAAGTTGAGGATATTTCTCCAGACGGAAATAGCGCTAGATAACTATGATTAAAGGTCTGATCTACCCCCCCCCCCCCTCTTTTTTTTCCTCCTATTCCCTCCCATGTCCTTTTTAATTCTTTTCATATATATACATACATACATATACATACTATTTTTAACACATTTTTGTTGTAGTTTTCTTGCTTTGGAGGGAGAGGCATATTTTTACACAAAAACAACTCAGGGTGCATTATAATAACATTGCCTACACTTCCTTAGAGATGTGCAATAAGTAAATCCTCAATTCAGTCTTGCAAACACTTGAAGATGGAGTCATCGTATTCGCAAAAGCTCAGTAAAAAGAGCGGGAAACTGTAGTTGCCTGATACCTGGTTCGTATACGATTCTCAAAGGCCAACTTTCTTCCTTTTCATAAACTCACAACCATTGCGTAAAAAATCTTTTTTATTTTTTTTATTTTTTTTTTTTTTGTTCTTTTCAAGTCATAAGATCCATTTTGGTTGAAAATTCAAATTCACATTTTCTCTCTTTCAAGTTTAATTTTATCCAACAGTTTGATAACTACTTCCTTGATGAGATTTGAAAATCTCTGTCCTTTTTAGGCAGACCGAGGACAACCTCATTACACGTTACAACGAACACATTACATTAATTATTGAGTCGAGTTAAGCTGAGCTTTGACTATGATGAAACTTACAATTCAAAATTAACTTTAGTGTGATTGGCTACTTCTTTAACGTACCTTCCCTGTGATTGGCCACTGCTAGATAGTGCTCGCCCTCGATCTGAAACGCCTCTACGTCACGAGCAACGCTTGACGGGATATCCTGGTAGTAGCGGAACTTCCGGCGGACTTTGTTCCACTTGTAGAGCGTGGAGTTTGTCGCCTTCCTCAAGCCGTAGTTGGCCACTGCAAGGAAAAACTGAAATTCAAGATTGTGGCCTTATGTGAGATGTTATTGATGGCGTGAATCGCTTTGATGAAAGGGAGTTGGGGGGGTGGGGGGGGGGGGGGGGTAGAGAAGGGGAGGGTTATTCGAAAGTGTCTGAAAATTCAAATCTGAACAAATTTCCCGAAAAAGATAAGCACTATAGAGATGGTTTCTGTGACTCTGAAAACTTTTTATGCACTTAATCCTGCTTCAATTTTTACTGGGTTTGTTCGTTTGTTTACTTATTTGTTGCAGTCTTTTCCCGTATTTTGTTTGGTTGGTTGTTGCTGTTTTTTTTTCTACTGCTGTTCAGTTCTTGTTCCTGTATAATCTTTGACATTATTTTTTTTTATTATTTATGCTATCAGTCTTTTATTTACATTTTAACTTTGTTTGATAAACTGAATTTTAAAAATTCACATATGTTATTTTTTTTTCTTATTAAATTCTTAGCAAAACATGTAGTGGATGAAAAAGAGGAAAGAGGGAGAAGGGAGGGAGGGGGCTAGATTTTTACTCAGGTTCAACAGATATTGTATCTGAAGGTGCATCGTAACTGAGTTTCTGGCAGCATTTTAGAGTGGATAACTAAAGGCATCTTAAAAACTTAAAACCGAGTGGCACATAGCTTAAATTTGACAATACTGAAAGCGAGGCTTGTTTCGTGGCTCGGCCAATATTTACTTTAATGACATGAATAAGCACTTTATCTAAACCTATTTGAACAAAAAATGTTACACACTTATTAATGCTTTAAATTTTCTAAATTTTCGTATTACCGTAGCTATAAAGTTTTCGTTTAAAAGAACATAACTGTCTTATTAAATGTCAAAAATATTTTAGGAAGCTGCCTTCTATTATATAAAAGCAAGGGGTGTAATAAAAATGAAATGTTTTAGATACTTTCTAATTTTGCTGGGTAATTTCCCCTGAATCATAGCATTCAAAAGATCACAGGAAATAGATGTAGAATGTCCTCGGTAAAGATGTTTTAGTATTAGTTAATATCATGTAATCATTAAAACATTTTTGATCCGACGCTGGTGATTCACTTACCTGGTTTCTTATCCTGAAGAACTCCCATGACTGGGCGGTAGAAGTGCGCAGGCGCTGGTAGAAGTAGAATTTTCCATTCCGCCATTGATACAAATTAGATCTGGCCAATGAAAGCGTTAGAAATAATAACTTTTTAACTATTACCGAAATATTAATACTGACGAATTGTCTTTTTATGAAGTAGACATTTTGTTTGATATTTTATGTTTTCTGTTTGTCTCATTTTTTTTCTTTTCTTTTCTTTTCTTTTTTTTTTATTTTTTGGGAAAGGGGGGGGGGGGGGGGTTGTTTCTTTGTTTTTTGTCTTCCTTGCTTTTCAGTAGTTGCACCTCGCAGATTTTTTGTGTGTTTTCATGCATTACGATATTTCCATTAATCGTCAACAAGTTTATAACAAGGAAAATAGTTTTGTAAGCTGTAAGCTCAAGGCAGCTTTCACATTTACAAATGTTTAAAGTGTAAAAGATCGTAATCATTTTTGCGACATTTTATGAATTAGGACTTAATTCACTTCAAAGCATAGTCTAAAATCGGTTGTGTTGATCAACTAACATATCCATTAGAGAACCGTTTGGTCTAGAATCGGTTGTGTTAATCAACTAACATATCGATTAGTGAACCGTTCGATCTAAAATCGTTTGTGTTAATCAACTAACATATTCATTAGTGAACAGTTTGGTCTCAAATCGGTTGTGTTTTTAAACTAACATATCCATTAGTGAATCGTTTGGTCTAAAGTCGGTTGTGTTGATCAACTAACGTATCTATTCGTGAACTGCTTGATCTAAAAATCAGTTGTGTTGATCAACTAATATATCCGTTAGTAAACCGTTTGATATAAATCGGTTGTGTTGATAAACTAACATATCCATTAGTGAACCGTTTGGGATAAATCGGTTGTGTTGATAAACTAACATATCCATAAGTGAATCTTTTGGTCTAAAATCAGATGTGTTGATAAACTTACATATCCATTAGTGAACCATTTAACCTAAAATCGCTTGTGTTGATAAACTTAAATATCCATTAGTGAACCGCTCGGTCTAGCAATCAGTTGTTTTGATCAACTTTGTATCCACTAGTGAACCGTTTGATCCAAAAACGGTTGTGATGATCCACTTTCATATCCACTAGTGAACCGTTTGGGATAAATCGGTTGTTCTGAAAAACTAACATATCCATTAGTGAACCGTTTGATCTAAAATGGGTTGTGTTGATCAGCTAATATATCCATTAGTGAGCCGCTCGGTCTAACAATTAGTTGTGGTGATTGACTATGATATCCACTAGTGAACCGTTTGATCTAAGATCAGATGTGATGATCAACAATTATATCCGTTAGTGACCCGTTCGATCTAAAACCGGTTTTGATGATCAATTATTATATCCACTAGTGACCCGTTCGATATAAAACCGGTTATGATGATCAACAATTATATTATATCCACTAGTGAACCGTTCGATCTAAATCCGGTTGTGATGATCAACAATTATATTATATCTACTAGTGAACCGTTCGATCTAAAACCCGTTGTGATGATCAACCAACTCATCCATCATCGAACCTGACGGGACGCTGACCTGTATGTTGCATCAGGCTCCACCCCGGCTGCGGCGAAGGCGGCGAACGTTCCCTCCCCTGGGAGATCAAACACCTCCACGTCCACGGCTCCAAGGCCAGAGTCGAGTGTCTGGTAGGGAACTAGGTAGTCCATCCTGCGCTTGTCTAGAGAGGGAAGTGGGTTGTGGGAGGGAATGTTTAAAAAAAAAAAAAAAAACTAAAGAAGAACCAAGAAGTGAGCGATTGAAGTCTTAAGATCAGGGAGAAGTTTCGGCATCAAATCCAATGCACCCAGGATCATTTGTATAAATTTATATGTTTAGGTCCGATACCCTCCATTCTCCTGAAATACGAACTGAACTTTATATTACAATTACTTATCCTGGATGAGTTTAGACGATGGCACTAGAAGGATCGTCCCGTGGAACTGCTCGCTCCTACCCCTCACTCCCAGCAGGTTTTAGAAAAAGAGCATCAAAACTGAACAATATAATATGATCCATGGTATCTATAAATTTTGCTCCATGCGAGTTTAAACATCAGGATGACTACTAGCGTTTTTAAGACTTTTTTTTTTAAAGTTCATTGTTATTTTCTGCACTGCGCTATTGCGACTTCAAGCGTAAGAGACTTTGGTTTCTATAAACTCATGAATGTGTTGCCCTCTGTTGACCTCTCACCTGAACTTATCTTGACTTCTCGCCACACGCCATTGATGCAAACCTTCAGTTTCTTGGCGTGAACATCAAAGGCGATGTTGCCAACATCCGACCACTCGCACGTGCTCCTACTCCTGGAGTAGAACGGTGTCAAGGACGAGTAGCCTGTCGATGGAAAATGAAAAAAATATAAAATTATATTGACTTACAAAGGACTCAACTGCATTGAATACAATAATTGTCTGACTACTTCCGAATAACTTCTGCTTCTTAATCACGGAAAAAATCATTGACGAGCGTAAAAGATTTTGAGGATATTATACGAAAACAGAGAGTATAAAATAGTAGTTGATCCTATATTAGGTAAACACCAATGAAGTTTTCTAACCATTTACACGCCGGAATAAGGGCACTGGTTCACTCTGGCATAAGACTCCGTTTAAAAATATAACTTGAATGACTTACCAGGATAAACCCGTATGTAGTTGGTTAGCCTGGGCTTGATGTCCATCTTGGTGGGGCATGCCCTGGTCGCGGCGTCTCCGCCTGAAACAAGAATCACACTCTTCAGCAGACCCTGTGGACCCACCGGGAGTGATTGAATGAATGATTTATAGGCCTACTATGATGGATTGGTTGGTTGATGTTTGATTGGTAGAGTTCATTGAATGATGATCCCTGCTTTAAATGTTTGATTGATGTAAATATAATGATTGAATTTATTCAGTAATTTTAAATGTCTTTTTGACTTGATTGATCGGTCAACTGATTGATTGGTTAATTGTTGGGTTAACTAATTAATCCATTGATTGATTGATTGATTGATTTATCGATTTATTGATTGATTGCGTGATTTCCTTATTGCATATTTCTTTAAATTTTAACAGCTTCAAATGGCATGTTTAAAAAAAAAACTATTGCTAAAAAAATTAGAATAAAACATAAGTCCCAGCATTCCTTCTCTTGTATCTCATCGATATGAAAGCTGGTTTCTGGGCCTATATGTAATGTTTTGTTTTGTTCTTTTTATTTTCGTTAGAGAGAGTACAATAACAACACATGATATAACATAAGCTACAGACGATTGCATGCACAAAGATACAGCGTAATACTTCGTGAAATTCTGGTGGTATCAGTCTTATATAATACATCACATAAATGATTTTTTTTAAGTTTTACACTCAGTTAAAATGCAGGTGGACTTTTTTATGGCGTAAGTATTGATATGACCCAATGTTCTGGATGAGATTTTATTTAATATAACCCTAAAGAGCTCTTAAGAAAAGCACCGTCATTCATTTTATCTTATGTTCGACAAAGATAATATCTCAGAGAAATATGAAACAATAATTATCACTTCAACTGGCTAAATGTCTAATACACGTGTGTGCATGCGTGTATGTTTGTGTGTGTGTCTTAGTTGATTTTTTTTTTCCTGGGTTCATTTTTAGTAGCCCCGAGAATGATGGCAGTGTCTTGGTGAAAACGAGCCGAAAATTATCTTGAGACTAGAAATAACACAGATAGTAATGGTTTCCATCGTCTATGTTAACCGATCCATTCTTTTATCATTAAATAGTTAGCTTCAATACTTGGCAGTTTATGGAGAACCATTGACTATGGCGTTCGCTGAAAAAGTGAGGACGCTTACTAAACTAAGGGTGGTGACAATTTTGCTAAGCTTGACGTCTAAAGAACAAGTATAAAACTGATTTTTATGTAATCAAAACCTCATGATGAGTTGACTATAGGTTTGGCGTCGAAAGTAACAATAAAAGAAATACCCGTTCATATATAGAGCTACTGTTGTTCTTCACATGAGAACTGATCAATTCATACCCTTGATACTCACATCATAACTTTCTTTCATGAATAAATTTGAAGAAGTATTGAACATCTTATAAAACCAAGTCCGAGAGCCATTAAAACGATGGTGTATGATTACACTCATTTATAACAAGAATAAGACTTGTACCTCGTTTCTTTAAACTTAAGGCGTTTAGCCAGTATATCAGTCTCAAACTAGAATGGGAAGATTCTTATGGAAAAAAAATAAATTCATCAAAGAGAATCCATGTTTTTTTTATTATGTTCCGTCAACAATTGAAATAGGACGATTAGTCCAGACTCACCTGAAACACAGAAGATTTCTTCTCACACCTGCCTATACTAAATGACGTATTGGCCACCGGAAGCAGATCTGGGAACGGCGCGCGCAATGGCCGCACTCGCCGTCGCTTACAATCCCGTGTCACAGCCAGTGTGCTTGCCGACATACTGATGCCTAGAGTGTGCCACTTCCGGTCCTGAAATAAAAAAAAAATGGTGCTCGAATGTATATGCAGATTGTATGATTATGCTTATACCCAAATTAAATCCAGTGCGGTTGCTTTTATAGCCACATCATAATATGCTTAAAGCTCCATAATCTCATTATAGCAAGTTCAATGCTGATGACCAGTTTGAAACGTGCTAAATGCTTACAAGCACCTTTTAACACAAAATTTCTGATTCATCGAAATAAAACACACGAAACAAAATTAAAATGTCTCTTGCATTTGGTTCCACTAGTTTCCTGCACGAGTTTCATAGACATACAGATAAACCATGTACTTTTACATTTTCGTCAATTTAAGTACTCTTCTACCGCACCTGTAATCCGTAGGTCATTTTGAATCTGTACCGAAATCCCTTGAACCGGAAGACGAGCCTATCTCGCGAGAAGCCAACAGATATGAGCGTGTCTCGCGTGGCGTCCTCAAACAGCGAGAAGATGCACTCCTCTCTCTTGGGGACCACGTACTGCTTGTACGTGACGAACAGCGAGAACTCGTAAGGAAAGTACACACAGCTGCGGAACACTCTCTTGGCTTTGAGGTAGATGTCGTCTGCGGCCGGGGAGAACTGGTACCCATGCACGTGACTGGATCTGAAGTTTATGAGGATTAAAATAGCGGACATGGAGAGGCTTCTTAGGATTGCGATGATATGAGATAGAAAAAAATCGTTCTGGTCATAGTCTATATTTTTTTTATGGTATCTTTACACAAAAACGAGCATGGCATTATATGCTTTATTCGTACCTCGAAGGAAAAAATTTATATAATACATATTTCTCAAAGAAGGATTTACACCTTAAAATAAAGGTCTATAAGGCATGTTCTTATAAAATATATAATTATAACCACCTCGAAATATCTTTTGAAGATGATAAAGACACCTCAATGGAGAAAACGTTAAATTTATCTTTACACTTGTCCTGAGTGTCTTTGATATATCAAGTTATTGACCAATAACCCACTAATCTGCCGCAAAGTCTTTTGACATTTTGTCTAAGCGAATAAGCTTAAGATCTACACATTAATATATATAGACAGCATTATGAAGGTCAGTAAATCACTTAATTCCAACACATAACTAGAAGACATCTAAATCTACATAATGACTGATATCACATTAGTCTGTGATTGATTAAGGATAATGACACCTGAAAACAACGTTCTATTAACGATATTGACACCTCAAGAAAAAGGCCTCTACTCCAATTACCTGTCAAAGATGGCATTTGTGTCACAAGACAAAGGCATAAGCTACACTGACTTGTCATAGAATTTGGTACCTCCTGGCCTCTAGGAAAAAGTCTATACTGTTATGACCTTGCAGAGATTACACTGCTTCTTCCGTACAAAATCATTGTGCAATTCAATATTATATTTGCTTGTCATAATACGAACATCGCAAGATAAGAATCTTCACTACTTCTACTTGCCATAGATGACAATGACACCTTCAGATAGAGGCCTTCATTATACCTACCTGTCATAAATAATATTTACACCTCGAGGTAAGACTTTCGGAGATGGGACTGCATACTCCAGCAGATTCACGGCTGGTATCCCTGGAGATTGAAAATATGAAACAATCATATCTGGTGCTTCCAGAAACAATTATCGGACGATTATCTTTCGCAGCAAAATTTTTGTTAAGCCTGGTGACAAATGTCTTTTGAATGACTATGACTCAAATTTATTTTTCATGTCGACGATGTTTCGGGTAAGTATTTTAAAAAAATGATTAATTTTCAATTACCGACCACTAAAGAGACACTGATATATATTGGTAGGTTGATTTTTGATCTTGCACCTCTAGATGAATTGCCTTGTAGTGCAACTGCTTGGTTTCAGCCCCAAAGGCAATAACTAAGCGCAATGTCCCTGCAACCTTTACGATCGCAATCTAAGGAAAGGACTGGTTAGATGAGATTCGACCTCAACAACATAATAGCCCAAACCAGGATTCAAACCACGACTTTCCGTTCTGTCAACCCACGCCCTACTCTTAGAACTATCTTGCACCCCTTTTTATCTTTATAATTTTTTGGAGAATCTTCTAAAGTCATTTTACTCTACTTAAAAATATAAAATCATATTTCTCCACTTTTGTAGCAGATCATGTTTCATTCCTTCATGTTCACCAATAGTCATATATGGCTATGAGTAGATTGACATAACTATCTGCAATAGCTTTAATTGGGTATATTGCTCAAGTTCAATTTTTACTTCAAATTATCCACGTGTTGTGTCTCCACTATCCATCCATACAGGCATCTTAATATCCTTCCGCCTTGTCTTTACTATTCATTCATCTAGATAGCTTAACATCTTCCTATCTGAATTTCGTCAAACTTTTATTGCCTCAAACAAGATGCCCCTTCTAACCACCCCTGTTTTTCTTCTCTCTCGGTGTGACCGTGCTGTAAATCACTGTTACCACTTTGACATCTACACTTGGAGCAGACCTGCCCGTGGCCTCCAGCATGGAGAAAGGCCTCCAGTTATCAAGAAGGTTGCATACATCAGCTTTTGACAGACTCAGGTTGTATGTATCAACAATATTTTTCACCGTCTTAGGTTGTATGAATCAATTTTTGACAGCCGTAGGTTGTATGAATCAACTTTTGACGGTCTAAAGTTGTATGGATCAACTATGGGCAGTCTTAGATTGTATGTATCAGATTTTAACAGTCTAAGGTTGTGGGTATCAACTTTTGACAGTCTAAGGTTGTATTTATCAACTTTTGACAGTTTTAGCTTGTATGTATCAGATTTTAACAGTCTAAGGTTGTGGGTATCAACTTTTGACAGTCGTAGGTTGTATGAATCAACTTTTGTCGGTCTAAAGTTGTATGGATCAACTATGGTCAGTCTTAGGTGGTATGTATCAGATTTTAACAGTCTAAGGTTGTGGGTATCAACTTTTGACAGTCGTAGGTTGTATGAATCAACTTTTGACGGTCTAAAGTTGTATGGATCAACTATGGGCAGTCTTAGGTTGTATGTATCAGATTTTAACAGTCTAATGTTGTGGGTATCAACTTTTGACAGTCGAAGGTTGTTGATAACATTTTTTGACAGTTCTAGCATGTTCGTATCGATTTTTGACAGTTGCAAGTTGTATGAATCAGCTTTTAACAGACTTAAATTGTAAGTATCCAATTTTGGTAGTCTTAAGTTATATAAATCACCTTTTGACAGTCTAAGGTTGTACGAATCGGCTCTTGACGAAGTCTTAGGTTGTAATATTATCATCATAGTGAGGCTCCAGTTCAATGCTAACTCTATAGTGATTGAAGACCAAGTTTTTATCTTGTTCATTAGCCAAACGGAAAAGTCAATCTCATTAGTTTTAAGATGTAAAATATTGACCTATCTGGTTTGTTTTTTTGTTTTTTTTTTTTTTTTTTGGGGGGGGGGTTGTTTTTTAGATTCCATATTGTAAAAGAAACGCTGATTTTAATTTTATTTCATTTTGACTGGGTGACAACAGTGAAGGTAACTTGACTATTACATTTGGCAATAAGCCAGACGGAATACTTATGGCTATCGCATGACAGATTGGTCAGTTAAAGTTTCAATAATTGACTGATAAAACATAACTACGCATCTTCCAGCAAACTTACACGATGACAAAGTGGTTTTTAGAGGCGACAGAAATTGGAAAAGAGACAAAACAGGAAAGTGTTAATCTTTGTCCTATTCGTCGCTCAATCTTTAACTGTGCTTCCCTTCAATAACTCTTAACCTTTACTATTTTCAGTTAAACAAAATGAATTGCCGCTTCCCCTTCCATATTCGTTCCAAGCAATGAAACAAAACCGTATATAGATATCACATGTTGTATATTAAAACAATACGCTTAGTGCAGCATTTACTCTACTGCTGTGCACATGAAATGTTTTATTTACTGATTGTTATCTATCTTTCATTCTCAGGTACAATGTCAAAAGGTGCATGCACCAGTTTCAATTGTTAAAACTCTGAAGAGGTTTTTTTCCCCATTATAAGCTTTGAGAGAAAGACTCGGCCGAAGGGTACAAAGTAAGAAAAGCGCGTCATAGGTTGACTTATCTATTAAGCAACGCTGTTTTTAGTTGTTGTTTGTTTTTTTTTTAGGTTTGGTTTTTTTTTTGTTTTTTTTTTTTGTTCAGTTTTGTTTGTTTGTTTGATCACACATTGCTATTTTGTTTTTGAGGCAGTGCCGTTGTAAAGGTCATTACCAACATTCGCCATGAGTATAATTCTTGTTTATCTTTGGTATGTGAGCCATGGTAGTTTAGGGGAAGAATTTGTTCATTCCATCTTTTGAAGAGTGTATGTGATAAGTTGGAAAGCGTTACGGAGAGAGAGAGAGAGAGAGAGAGAGAGAGAGAGAGAGAGAGTGGGAGGGAGGAAGGGAGACAGACAGACAAACACATAGAGAGAGGTGTGGAGAGGATAGGACTGTGAAATAGGAATGAAACATAAAAAAAGGAACATTGTGTGAAAGAGATACATTATAGAGGTATAAAATAAGGCAGATCTAGAGAGAGAAGGGGAAAAAGAGAGATTGAGAGAGGAGAAAAGGAGGAAACAGAATCATAGAAAGAGATAGGCAAGATAAAGGGCCTATCACTAATTTCTCGAGACGCGTTACAGAGAATAATTTCGTGTCCGTATTCATGGCATCTGTAGCTGACAACTCTCAACAAACTTTATATTGCCCTCTCTAGAGAAAAGAGTTGAAGTTCACCTGTTAAAATAAACACATACAAAAATACATGTAATATTCGTTGAGAATTTATCACCATTGCTAATTCACGTTCTTTGAATGTAATTGCTGCTTGTAAATTTTAAAACAAGTTACCCTATGCTTGTTATATGCACTGATTCGTTGACATCACTCGCCTATTTTTTTTTTTTTTTTAAGTTGCGTTCACCTTTATAAATAACTCCTACCTCCTCCTTCCCCGTCCTCTCTCACATTTTTTTCTCCATTATCTTCTCCTGAGCAGCTGTTACGCCAGTCATATCGACTATGTTTCTCAGTCAGTAGGTCACACTGGTCCATCTGTAACCCTCAGGTTCATCTATCCACTTGATCGCCAAAAGTTGGTTCCCTTCACTTTTGCTGCCGGTGGACATAGTATAGACTGATGGCCTGTAGACTGTCGAGGATTCTTCGTGGTTCAAGTCCGTCCACGGCAGACGAACTTCACGCGCCTCTATCATTTCTGCATAGCTCTTTCCAGCCAGTGTGACGGGCTTGTATTTCACGCAAGAGAGAACCTTACATCACTTCGCAGTGGACGCGCTTTATCAAACGAGCAGCAGATAAATTGCAATAATTCGTTCAAAGTTATTTCGCGCGCTTTATCAAACGAGCAGCAGATAAACTCCAATAATTCGTTCAAAGTTATTTCGCGCGCTTTATCAAACGAGCAGCAGATAAACTGCAATAATTCGTTCAAAGTTATTTCGCACGCTTTATCAAACGAGCAGCAGATAAACTGCAATAATTCGTTCAAAGTTATTTCGCGCGCTTTATCAAACGAGCAGCAGATAAACTGCAATAATTCGTTCAAAGTTATTTCGCGCGCTTTATCAAACGAGCAGCAGATAAACTGCAATAATTCGTTCAAAGTTATTTCGCACAAGAAGCGTGACTATCGCGTTGCATTTAATTTAAACGGTAGAGATTTGACCTTTGATTATTAAAGATTAAAGATAAGAAGTTCTAACTTTGATTTCTAACCGATTTGTGTCCATCCTCTCTACCTTGACATGAGATTTCAGCAAATACTTTTGTAATGAAATATACTATAGGTAATCCGTTATGATTATATGTAGTCCCTCATACCCTTGAACTTGAATATCGAAAAAGTGCAGATAATTTTTTTCAAATTTTTTTTTTCGAATTTAGAGCCCTTTCATTGTCTCAGATCGCGACTACTCATGGAAAAAGCTTGAAAGATCTGAAGCCACCATGAAGTACAGAGATCGTAGCAGTTGATGATCAGTGGAAATGCACCTGTTTGTCGATTTTACAACAAAAAAAGGCTTCCATCCGGAGAACATTTTTAGTACCATTGAGGAAACATCTACTTTAGTGAGTTCGGTCATTTTAATAAGGACCCTGTAGAACTAGAGGGGTTTCAATTTTAGGTCATAATCTCAGAGATAGAGGGATAAAGAGAGATAGAGGGAGAGAAAAAGAAAGAGCTCGGAAGAAGGAGAAAGAGAAGGAAGAGAGAGAGAGAGAGAGAGAGAGAGAGAGAGAGAGAGGGGGGGGGGGACGGACGAGAGAGAAAGCGGGAGTAGAAATGACGGAGAGAGAAAGAGAGAAGGAGAGAAAGAGAGGGAGAGAGCAGGAGTAGAAAGAGAGTGAGAGAGAGAGAGAGAGAGAGAGAGAGAGAGAGAGAGAGAGAGAGAGAGAGAGAGAATGAGAGAGGTACACAGCTCCAATACTTCAATAAGTGTGAACTGATGTTTCTAAATGCATGAAGTTACTAATGAATATCGGTGCAAATATTGCAGAGTGATGTCATAAATTGGCCGGGCAGCATGAGGTGGCGATAAAACTGAAACGGCCGATTTCAAAACAGTCAAAATTCGGTCGGTGACACAAAAATAGATTAGGAAATCAAGAACTTTAAATGGAAACGTAGTTGGAGAGGAGGACTGGGTAGGAATGGATCGAGTGTCTTTATATCGTGAATCACATATCTGTTATAATTACATGATAGAAGCAACTTGATTCATCTAGATCCACAATGCTATTCCACATAGAACTAAGTCACCTAGTTTAATGCAAGGAAATCTGTCAAACATAGAAGCATTCAGTAAACATCCGACAAGGATGCTTATAAAAATATCAGTATAGTGTGTTCCCATTTTACCATAATTATTATCTACTTTATTTCTTGTAATAGTTTAGCATTACATTTGCTTTCATCGTTTGAATAGATTTTAAAAAATAGGTTATAGATCAAGTAAATTTTATTTACTCCCATTAAAATTGTTTATAGATACACTACATTTTTATATCCACTAAAATTGGTTATAGATCCACAGAAATTTTTATATCCCTTGAAAATTGATTGTAGATCCACTAAATTTATTTATTTCCATTGGTTATAGATTTACAAAAGTTTATTCCCTAAAGGCATCCTCAGTCGCCTTTTTTTTTTTTTTTTTTTTTGTTAAAAGTACTCTGTGGTCTAGATCTAGATAATGGTTTCTTAAAATGTTGAAACAGTAACTCTAAGATAAAGAAGCAGTCCAAATGGAAAGAAATACTTTAAACCATAATATAGTAAAAAAAAAAATCGGTATCTTAAAATGCTGTGAACAATTTGAAGTTTCTGCGTTCTGAAGTTACTGAACTGAGAACGTTTCGACCGACAACTAGAATAGCAAAATGTTTTTTTTATAATCAGGAAGCCACCTTCCGTGTGGCGCCTTTATTCTCTCTTTTTCTACTCTTTACCTGTACCTGTCAGTCATCATTTATGAAAATAATTTATTTCAAATAAAAGACAGTTTAAAAACGTAACTTTTCACCAAGCTCAATTTATTTGCGCGATGTTTAATTTGAGTATGGTGTCTATAACCATTATCTAATGCCTTTTTTTTTTCTTTAGAATCAATCCCTCACGTCAATGTAACATTATAATTATGATTCAGTCCTCAGATGACTTTCAACGCATTCAGTAACTTGTCATGAGTAATGAAAGTTCTTTTCAAGGTAAATCAATATTCTGATAATCCAACTGGAAAGGAAACACTGCCTTTAAAAAACTACATATGTGGGTGTGTGTGTTTGTGTCAAATTATATTATCGAATGAATCCTTTGAACGAGGTTATTTTATCAAGGCACTTTACATCAGACTGTAACAGAAATATTGTCTCCATTCATTAAGTAAGTTACCGAATTATACAACAGCAAAACAAAAAAGTACAAATTATTACTCTTGTCAAGTGTCCGGTTATTTATGAAACAGTTTCGTCAAAGCAAGGCCAAGGCCCTGCTAGAGATTTGCTCCAAGGATCCAACTAAAAACAAGCAAATCTTCATTCATTGACCATTCTGCGAACTGCGGTCGATAAAAAGATAAACTAAAACGATAAACTCCAATTAGGTGAGATGCCCGGACAACTCTCTGCGCATGTCAAGATACACTTTGTGATGAAAATCCTACTATTGATCTTATCTCACTCCCCTATCGAACTATTTTAAGAGGGTCATAGATATTTAACTTTTAGATCCAAGGTTTAATATGTCTTATTTGATGTGAAGGTCGGTCAAATTTTTCAAGGTTTGTTGACATGTGATAGGTTAGTCACATTCATCAAGGCAGAGTGCGATCCTCAGTAGGATTACATCAGCCGGTTTGATCTCGTTCGCTGGTAAAAAATAGACACAATGAGGCCGTGAAAAAAAGGCAGGAATAGTTGGTTTGTCACTAACAATTGTTTTTGTAAATTTTTTAAATTCAATTAAAAGGAATTTAGAATGTTTTACTGTTGCTTGTTTACTGAAATTGGTAGTAGTAGTAGTAGTAGTAGTAGTAGTAGTAGTAGTAGTAGTAGTAGTAGTAGTAGTAGTAGTAGTAGTAGTAGTAGTAGTAGTAGTAGTAGTAGTAGTAGTAGTAGTAGTAGTAGTAGTAGTAGTAGTAGTAGTAGTAGTAGAAGAAGTAGTAGCAGTAGTAGTAGAAGTTATTGTTGTTGTTGTACAAGTAGCAGAAGCTGTAATTTGGTGGTAGTGGCAGTAGTAGTGGTGTTTGTAGTGGTAGTGGTATTAAAAATTGCAGTAGTAATGAGAATAAAAGACGGAATAGAAGAAATATTTTTGGCGAGTGTTTTCATTTTTGTCTTTGCCTTATTTGTATATCTGGCTAAATTAAAAGTTTTCTCTCAAAAAGACATCTCGTTTATTCCTCCTCTTTTCATCCTCTTTTTTTTTTAAAGTTTTTCATCATTTCCCCAATTATAATCTTTCACCCTCCTCTTCATTTACCTCTTTTTTTTCCACTCTTTCCCCCTCTCAAACTTTTTGCCAACGCCTATTTCTCTTCTTGATTAGCTTTTTCTTTCTCTCTGACCTCTAGGTCCCCTACTCCCCATTGTTACCATTTCACTAATTTGCTCGATCTCCTCTTTTCCTCTGCCTTTTTTTTCAAAGGTCTCTCTCTCTCTCTCTCTCTCTCTCTCTCTCTCTCTCTCTCTCTCTCTCTCTCTCTCTCTCTCTCTCTCTCTCTCTCTCTCTCTCTCTCTCTCTGTACCTGCACCCTCTTCCTGTCCTCGCCTGTTTTCTTCGTTCTATCTCATGTCCTGTTTGAGTGGGCGGTAACTCAGTTTCCCTTGGTCAAAGGGGCTTAACTCTTTGAAGTCTCAAGCTCAGATTGATCTCTGTCAACGAATTTGAGGTGTTCAGCAGTCTGAGCAGTAAATATTTTCCACATGGGGAGAATGGATAAAACAAAGTTGAAGAGGGTTGTCAAACGTTCTATGGTAAACAAGGCTAAAAGTTGGGAGAAAAAAGATTGGAAACTGGTTCATGATGAAAGTTTGAGAGAGAGAGAGAGAGAGAGAGAGAGAGAGAGAGAGAGAGAGGGGGGGGGGAGGGAGGGAGGGGGAGGGAGAGCTGAGGAGATAGGAAGAAGATTAAGGATGATATAGAAGTAAACAAGAAGAGAGAGATGAGAGAGACAGACAGACAGACAGACAGACAGACAGTCAGAGAGAGACAAAACAGAGATCGAGCGATAGACACTGAGAAGGGAGAGAAAGATAGACAGAAGGGGAAAGGAGAAGATTATGTAGAAAGGTAAACAAACGAAGCAGGAACAAAAGAAAGAACCTTTTGGATAAAAAGACTTAGACAGAGAACGAGTGTGTGTGTGTGTGTGTGAGAGAGAGAGAGAGAGAGAGAGAGAGAGGGAGTAAGTAAATGAATTAGTAAGTATAGTGGAAAAATTTCTTGTAGTTTTTATCCTTTAAAAGGAATAACCAGAAATCAGGCTCTAACAGAGAAATGTTATAAACAAATAGAATGAACCATCAGTTAGATTCTTACAAAAAGAAAATTAAGGGAATTGCTTAGAATTCTAAATTGATTCTAAGATTCTTAAATCTCTTATTTGACTACTGCTTTGCATAATTATTGTTATAATTAACTGTCTGTTGTTGCTTTTTAGGTTTGTTTGTTATGTTTTGTTTTCTTTCTCTTTTTCTCTAGCTTGATAAATTCTATTGCACCTCGGTCGATAGAGGATCGCTTGTTTAATGAATGGATATCTCAACTGATTCGTAGTTAAATTATCAGTAGATTGCTAAATTACATGGGCAGTCATAAAACAGTTTATCGTTAAATTGAATGGTTGGATTCAATTTTTTTTTTTAATAGAATGGTTGGATTCAATTTTTAATTGAATGATTTATTTATTTATTGGGATTATATTTGCATTTTCCGTTTCTAAAATAAGAAAATGGGAAGGGTTTTCCCATTATCCATGACCTTTGTTCAATGGTCGAGAAATAATCATGAAATATATCTGTTCTATCTGAAACCGTGAGTCCAAGCGAAAAAGAGAGAGGCATAGAGACGGACAGGCGAATAAAGGTCGACAGAATTACAACAGGAAGATACCGAGAGAGAGACAGAGAGAGACAGAGAGAGAGAGAGAGACAGACAGACAGACAGACAGAGAGAGACAGAGAGAGAGAGAGAGAGACAGAGACAGAGACAGAGACAGAGACACAGAGAGAGACAGAGACAGAGACAGAGAGAGGAGATTTTGAAGGTACATGTAATTCATCTTTTTGCATAATTTTTTAAACCAGATTAGAAAAGTTATAGCGAAGTGGATTCGAAGAAGTAACTTCAGGATTTCTCCACTTGCACTATTTACAGTGTTGTGCTCTACCAACTGAGCCATTGCCAGCACAGGTATGAAGCACTATTCAGATCATCTCGTTCCCAGATCACTGGTAAGATTGTTAGGGTTTAAGTTGATAGGAGACAAACAATCTTCACAGCAATAAGAGATTAGTAAATAAATATGCAATGTAGACTGTCTGGAGAAAAATGACCTCTGTCTGTGTTACACAGACAGAAAACCTCCGCCGGGTAGGTTAGACAAGTTTAGATGAGCTTCTATATTCATCCACGAAGATCCGATTTCGAGACCAGAAGTAGCAACATTTTCTTAAATACTTGCAATTTTTTCCCCTCTCGTTAGTAGTGTACAAGTAACAGAGATCAACTTTCATTTCCTAGTTAGCGTTTTTGAGAAGCTTATGACAGAAGAAGGGACCCAAAAATACCAGCTTTGTACCGTCTCTTTTTTTCTTTCTCTCACACTCTCAAATTGATTGGTTCGGATTATATTCAATAGCAGAGGCAGCTGACTCTAGCGGAGATAATTGAATCAAATTCCTTTCCCCATCTAGATCTAGGTGATTGCGATTAAGCTAGCTATCAGTCTATCGCTTGTGTGAAAGCTATAACGTTACAAATGCCCAAATTCCGTGTTTCGTATGGGCTCAATTTGACCAATCCACACTGATGTGTGAACACTTCCGATCTTGCGTCACTGTCAGGTCAGGTCGTGTTTGGGAAGTTTTATCTCTAGGAGACTCGGCGCTGATAGCTGGCGCGATTTACAGCGAGCTGTCGAGATGTGGTATGGCGCTACATGGAGCATGGAGCAGGGAGCATAGAGCCGAGCAGACAGCTCTGTCGAGATGTGGTATGGCGCTACATGGAGCATGGAGCATGGAGCAGGGAGCCGAGCAGACAGCTCTGTCGAGATGTGAGATAGAGAGGAAGACAGACATACAGACACAAAGGGCAGACAGGCAGACAGACACGGTCAGAGACAGGGACAGGGAGATACAACAGAGAAAAAGAATCAGAAACAGAGGCTGAGAGACAGATACATATGTGGAATGGAAGAATAATAAGGGCAGAAATTAAGGGAAAGATATCGAAAAACAGAGGAGAGTGAGATTGAGCGAGAGTTAAGGATGGAGAAAGACGGAGACTGAGACCAATGGAGCTTTAAAAATTGAGGTAGAAAGTTGGCCATTAGACAATTTAAGGAAAATATAACATTTTCAGAAAAACCAAGTTTCGAACCAAGATGTTCCACAGGGGAAAGAACTGGTTTTTCTTCCCAGCTATGGTGTCTTATAAACAAAATACAGGAACAGGGACAACCAGATGTAACACTTTGAAAGTCTGCAAGCATAGTGAAGAGTCGCATTTTTGTGTGTGTTTGTGTGCGCGTGTGTGTGTGGCTGAAGCTAGACCGTGATGAACGTGGAAGATTTGAATTCACAGAGATTTCAACTTCGTGACTAGAAGATCCGCTGAGCTCTCGAACGAAAAAAAAAT
>JAWDGP010003510.1:72500-77500 GCA_033675545.1 Elysia crispata
TTTCCTCTTTCCCCAATCCCTCACTTAATCCAATGTTTATAGCTGTTCCAATCATGCCTCAGTGGGCAGAGAACCATCTCGAATTTTAGCCATTTTTAGTGAAGAGTTTCGCTGTGGGAGCCATAAAAGTAATTGAGTCTCTCGTCCGAAAGAGAAAGCCCACAAGCCAGGAGAAGATTTCGGTTCTTTCCGCTCATATCTTTGCGATTGGCTAGTGGGTGGGCTCTGTGTAGTCTTCTCTTGTAGAAGAGCTCGTTGCCTTCTTCCCATTTTGTTGTGGGTTTTTTTTACTGCACCTCGTGGCTCTGCTTTTCCTATCCAATTATTTGGGGATGAAAGAATAGGAGATTATGTGGAAGAATTACATTGAATATCTTTTATAGGAGTATGAGAATCCCATAGTGTCGTACATTTAAAGATGTCCTGACCAGGATAGTTTCACAATTATTGTGCAATAGGATTTCACAAAGCTTTGATGTTAAAATTGTCTCTGTCTCTCTTTTTATCTCTATCTCTATCTCTTTATTTTTTTATCTCTATCTCTATCTCTTTATCTTTGTCTCTTTATTTTTTTATCTCTATCTCTATCTCTTTATCTTTGTCTCTTTAGCTCTATCTCTATCACTCTCTCATTATCTCTATTTTTGGAAATGTTAAAGGTCATGACGGGAATATTTTATGTATAAAATTTTACATTATGTTCAAACTGAAAGATGTGATTTGAAAAAAGAAAACAATGATAGTAATATAGTTCAATAGTTCATTAATGCTTTTTTTTTAATTGCAATCTGTACGAGGTAAACATTTTTATATAATTCTATATGACATCTGTCCTTTGTAATTTTAAGCTAACTTCATACATATAGATGTAGTACCAGCTTTACATAGAATTATGAACTGATTTGTTTACAAAATATATCATTTTTGCGTTTTTAGCCTTTGCTTGTACCTGTAATTTCCTAATTCATAAAAAATCAAAGCAAATTGCTTTCCTCAATTTCCCCAAAATGCTTTGTTTCGCCAACATAGCCAAACTTACGGATAAAAAAAATTTCGGTTACCTTTATTTTTTGTAATTCTTTAACAACGTAAGTCTTTCTCAAAAGACTTGAGGTGTAGATCTAGGTGTAAATAACTTCATGGCTAAGAATTCTCGCAAGGCAGTGCACTTTTATGCACTTAACGCGAAAATTCATAGCTTTCTAATTTATTAAGCGTTTAAAAGGATCTAAAAACAGATTGGGAAAGAAGAGAATATTAAGTCGATTTCGTTTAGTCCCAAAAAAAAAACAAGTTCTATATATAAATTGTTTTTGTTTAGGATTAGAAAAATAGAGATATCTAGATTCTCAGTAAAGGTGGATAGGTGGAAGCATATATCTGGATCATGTAAGTAAAAGGAGAGATATCCAGACCATTTGTAAACCTCTTAAAATACACACACCCACCACAACCCCAGGAAATCGACACCAGGATCCAATGTATAGAACGGGTTTTTCAGCTCATATATAATATAAGAAGTCAGAGGCATCTAACAGCTGGAAAGATAAAGTCCCAATATCAAATAGCATTGAAATCGATGGCCTTACTGACATCCTATTGCCATCATATCGAAAAAGAACTAGATAAAGCATGACAATAAATTTGACAAATATTGATCATTTGACGCAGAAATATTCAAGAATTATAAATTTTTTTTATGTCTTTTTTATCTAAACCTCCCTTCAAAGTGTTTGTGATTATGTGTTAGAGATTATTAAATTGTGTAGTTCAGCAGCCAATATCTTAAACTAATTTGTAATTTTTCACAGAGCGGCATTCAATATTTCTCAAATCTACAACCAGGACGCGACGATTTTAAAATTATAAGATATGGGGACAACATTCTCGACCTAAAAAATCACAGTCGCCTAATGGTGTCTGACATTATTTTTAGAGGATTCTATTTGCAATCAATGGAAGATTCTAAGGGACTGACCAATGTCGCGTGCCCCGCAATAACCTTCCATGTACCGGGAGCAACATGTGACCTGCGACCAGATGGACAAGAATCCAGTGACCCCATGTATCTCCTCGGGGGGTCCAAGGCTTCAAAGAAACTGGGGAGGATACACCACTGTTTGAGGTACGCGAAGTGACCACTGCCCAATGACCAGACAGCAGAATAGAGAGGACCACCACCAGGGCCAGGTAGCGAGGTTCACTGGACAATACTGCTGGCCTAACACTTGACGCGGTTCGTCTGGCCTATGGTCAATACTTGCTCTGAACAGTAATGTTCTTTAAGTCAACGCGGCAACAAGTGGCATCCTGCTTTCCACTTTGCTTGGTGGAATCCAGAGGGCATAACCCTACATACTTGTGGTCGAGAGGAGGTTAACCGCAAAGATGGGAACCTATCTCGTCTTTATTATTTTTTTTTTACTTTTATTAGTATATGTTTGCCAATGCCTGGAGAGATTTTGCGCCTTTGTGGATGGTATTCACTTTTTTTTTCTTCCATTTTTGAAATAGACTTATAAAGAAAGTGGTACTTTATATTTTTCCCGTTTAAGGCTCTGTTAGAGACTAAGGAGACAATTTGGAACTACTTTGAACTGCCCAAATATTTTGTTTTTTCACCCTCCATCTCCCTTTATTCTTGATTTAAATACTTATGTGAGTTTATCCAAATAGTCTTTACTCTGATTTTTTTTTTAAAAAAGCGTTTGATGTAAAAGCTGTAAATTTCCGAAATCCATTAAACAATGGATTGTAAACGGTACAGACAAACAGATGCTTAAATTTGAATCATGCAAAAATCTGCGCCTGAAAAATTAATGTCTTTGAGAAACCATTCATCTTAGCATAACGAGGAACAAAATTTTAAGAAATCAACGCTTGCAAAGGAAAGCCAGCAGAGTTCTGTTGTATCTTCATCCTTGGTATGGTCATAGGTGTTTCGTCAAACGATCATCATGTAGAGCAGAAGTCAGTTGCTCCTTGGATGTTTTCCTTCTTTGTTTGTTTGTTTGCCTTTTTTTTTTTTTTTTTGGTTTCATTTTGTTTTTAATTTTTGTTGTTTTTCCTTTTTTTTTTTTGGCGGGGGGTGGAATTCTGATTTTTTTGTTTTATTGTAGGGGTGGGGCTTCTGTTACTTTTTTACTTTATTTTTCATCCATTTGCCTCATAAACCACTCGTGCGTACAACCTGGACTACGGCCACCGTTGGCTGACGATAATTTTCAGCCATTTTAGAATTACACGCAGTCTTCCTCCCCTAACTGGAGATCTTATCACAGCGATGCATAGATCTGCTTTAGGAATATCTATCACGGAGATCGACATACGAGGAGAGGCGCACTAGATCACTGGAGTCCGTACAAAACCGTTCAGAGTTGGGCCACTGAATGTGGTTTTTTATCCAGCTGGCCGGCTTTGCTCCACTAGAGTCCATCACGTTATGAATTCATACCGGCTATTCTAGAGTTGCTCCTAACATGTGCATTGTAGCATTAAATTGTTTTTAATATATCAATTGATAAATGGAAATGTCTGTATAGTTTTTTACACTTAAAATGTTAATGGTTTTTGGACCTTTTCGTGCTCTTTATAGTTATTAGCAGTTACTCAGTGCTTCTATTTGGAGACTTATATCTTCAAAAACTGATAAGTTAATAGAAGGCCCTTACTGATAGGAATTAAGTTCCGATGATTATTCATTTTGTACGTATTTTTTTTCAGCTTTTTCTTCCGCTAATTTTTGCCTTTTACTTAAAATTAAACTTTCTTTTTTTTTTTTCTTGTCCTTCTTACCATCATCTTTGCTCTAAAATTTAAAGCATTTTAGATAATGAATGATTGAAACCTAAAAAATTTTGTTACACAAAAAACTATCTTTCAAAACTTCAGATGGAGCGCGTGTTCTGAGTTGTAAATCTAAAATAATATCTTTTAGTTTACAGAATACAAAAGACTTGGCGTGCCAGTGTTGAAACGGATAATGGCTTTTGTCCAGCTTTTAGTAAACAGCATTTAGACGGCTTTCCCCATCTTTGCTATCACAACATCTACATAGTTATGTTTCCTGCATGTGTCACCATTAGTCGCGTTAATGGAAAAGCCTTGAAAGGATGTAAAAAAATCTTATTAAAGTAGCTGAGATCAAGATTTAAATAAAAAGGCTAAAAAATACAATGGATTGGGCTGACATTCCAATCAGAACATTGTCCTTTAAGAAAATGACTAGATCTTCAGGCATCCAACAGATTCACTAAGATACATGCCCAAACATTATGTTGTGTTTTTCTTTTTCTCTCCTTTTTTAGCTTCTTTTCTTCTTTTTTCTACTCTTGAGATGGTAGGAATGGCTGAAGGAGGGAGGGGGTAAGGAAGGGAGATACGCAGACAGATTGAGACAGAGACAAAGAGAGACTCAAAGAGACAGATAGGCAGATAGAGACAAATGCAGGCAAACCAAGGGATTGATAAATAGACATAAACAATCTAAAGTGGAAGAAGGAAGATAAGATAGAGTAGAGCAAATGAGAATGAGGGAACTAAGATAATGAAATAGAAAAAAGAGCAGTAAAGTAGAAAAAAAGAGTTCAAGACAGTGGATAAATGAGAAAAACAATGCAAAAGTATATTATTTAATCTTAAGTTGGAAAGGAAATGAGAAAGTAAAAAAAAGAAAAAGAAAGTTAAGGAGATATTAACAGGAGATTCAATGATAGAGGAGATGATCGTGGAAGAAAAAAAATGGCTGTTAGAGAGAAAAGTAAAGGAAATAAAATAAACAAACCGAGGAAGAGTGTGGTGGATGTGTGCAAATGAAAAGAGTGAGAGGGGGAAAGAATATTAGTTAAAAAAAGAGAGAAAAAAAAAAAAAAAGAAAACACGGAATGAAGAGAGATAGGGTTTATTAAAAAAAAAAAAAGGTTGAGCGTGGGAGAAAAAGAAAAACTAGGAGAATTATATGACAGATAGAAGCTGAGTTATAAGAAATGGATAAATTAGAA
>JAWDGP010003510.1:80000-87500 GCA_033675545.1 Elysia crispata
AACACTAAATAGGAATGGTTTCAATCTGCGGTCAGGGGATCTCTGTGTTGTTGAAAATAGGTATTTCCGTTTTTTCGAATAGCGGAAACGAAGGATCGTTATCACTTTCTGCACGTATAAAATGTTCCAATAAACAGGCTGGTGTTAGGTCTGTCAAATACAGCCATTATTGTTTGTAGCAATGAGACTAAATGGGCTGTGATTGCGCACAAGTGACGACCGTGTAAACCGGGGCTGCTTGCTTTTCTCCCAGGTTTTCTATAATAGGAAATGAGGGACTCGAGTGGTTGGAAAGATTGGAAAGTGAGACAAAGACGGACAAATATTCAATAGATCACGTGGGAAGACAGAAAGGTTTTTTTAGGGTTGTAGATGCTATCGCACTATTCGTCGCATGGAAAACAATAATAGTAAAATCATAAATGTTATCAATTAAAAGCAAAACTTTTCTGAGATCATGAAATCAATCAAAGCTGCCACGACTGACAGACAGATAGGTCAACAAAAGTTTTGAACAAAGATTTATGTACATCATAGTAAGTCCATATTTGTAATGTCAGGCCCCAAACCTGTTCACCTACATCGGGGCAGCTCGAACTACAATGGAAAATCTCGGTGACATTGAGGCGACTGTCTTCCCTACTGAGCCACTGGCGCTTACTGACAGGTACCAGTACTTAAAGCAGATCTATGTACACTCAAACAAATGAGGCGGGACTCATTGAACGACTTCCAGTGATAAACGGCGAAAACAAGGAGGAGAGAAAAAGAAAACACAAAGTAAAAAAATGGCCTGAACGTAAACTAAGAAAAGAAAAAAAAACATAGAGTAAACATAATAAGATCGCTAATATTGGTCTTATACAGGGACAAAGCGTCGGTAGCCACTGAGGGTCACTCGGTTCCGCGGTTACTGTATGAGGGGCGGTAAGCGGCCAGTTCAGGACCTATTATCAGAGTTAGCCTGGTCAAATATTGAATATTTGGGTCGCCGGGGATGATCCTCGATCACACAGACATCTGGGAAAGCGCTGCTTTGTTTGACGATCGGGGATCAATGGCGAGAAGACGACGGGCTTCAAGTGGTGGACTCGGGGGAAGGAGGGAGCTGCAGAGGGGCTGAAAGGGTGGAAGGGAAGAGAAGCTCCTGTTGAACCAGGATAGGGCTTTGAAGATGAGGTTTCACTCTACTACCAGACAGCGGATGCCCGATTAGATCTCGAAGTTTCATGTTTTCTTTTCAAAACTAAACCAATTCAGCTAACAAGCGCCGTCATAGGCGTACACTCAGTCAACGACCGGTGGTCTCTGATATTGATTTTTTTCAATAACTTAGTTGTTTTTTTCTTAACACTACACAATGGTTGTAATAAGGGCCCGAATTTATCGATCATGATTAGTTTATAAGAAATATGTTTTCTTTTGTTTATATATTGAAATGGCCAATTTTCTTCATTACAAACTAGAAACCCCGTTCAACAAGATTAATTGGAAAATATCAGAATATCATACAGTTAAAATATTGTTTTCTAAGATCATTTTCTAAGACGCGTGTGAGAATTAACTGATCTCAAAAGCGCCAGTAACGACAACAATTTTGTACATTAAAGTAACAATCGGTCCTCTCCTGATTTCCAGGACTTGGTGAATGTGCATTGAATCCGACTTCAGGACAGAGGTGCCGAGGCTGGAGTGCGTGAGTGTATTTGAAGAGGCTTTTAGATAGTTTGGATATCTCTCCTTTTACTTACATGATCCAGTTAAAATTATATGTCCCCACCTAACATCTTTACCTAGAATATAGATATCTCGATAACTCTAATTCGAAACACAAAAGGCATACAACTTAATTCCTTTTGGAATAAAGTAGTATAGAAAAATCAACCAGGTCTAGCTCGAGACCGACAAATAAGACGAAAAGACGTGAAAACATTAGAACAGATGGAATGAACAGGGATCGAACCTGCGCCTCGATGCGGCACCCATCGCCTTGCCGAGACTGCTTTCTTTATTTCTATATTCATTTTGGAATAAAGGAAATAGACTCAGTATTTTATTCTTTCCCAATCTGTTTTTTTAGATCCTTTGAAACGCTTAATAACTTAGACGGCTGTGAATTTTCGCGTTAACTTCATAAAAGTGCGCTGCTTTGCGGGAATTCTTAGCCACGAAGTTACGAGTATTTATATCTAGATCTACACCTCAAGCCGATTGATAAAAAACTTCCGATGTTTAAGAATGACAAAAATGGCGTGCGAAGTTAAGTTAGATATGTTGACGAAACAAAGCAATTTGGGGGAAATCGAAGAAAGCAGTTGATTTTTAATGAATTAGAACCTAGGCACATGAATGCTGTAGACGCCTGCAAAATTTCAAAGATGTGGGTTTGGTAATAATGGAGGAGTTCGCGAACAAAGCCTCCCAAGTCGTCTTATATATATATATATATATATATATATATATATATATATATATATATATATATATATATATATAGACATCGCAAAAGGTGCAATTAAAAATAAAACAATTGGGAAATATTTTAGATGCGCAAACAAAAATGGTTTAATGTGGTTATTTACACATTCTGCTATTTGACAGTTGATGATAAACTTAGCGATATGATCCAACTGACAGTTCTGTACCCAGTGATACACAATGCATCCTCCCTGAACTCTAGGTAAGACAGTATCAAAGACAGGGTGTGATGTTCCATGAACATCAGTACAATTTCACAAATTCTTTGACAGTGGTAGTGGTGGAGATCAGATAAAATTTCTTGCATGATATCATGTCTTTCCTTTCTTCTTTTCCTCCGGTAAAAAAAAAATAGTGAAAGGAGGTTAGATGGGCGCCTTTGCAGTAATTCCGATACAGACGGATCGATAAAAACAAAAAAAAAACAAAAAAAAACCATAGACATTCAATCTCAAAATGGTAAGTTGTCCTCAGTTTTATGATATGTTATACATCCTCTTAAGCTTCCTGGAAAATTTAGACAGGGTGTTATGTTCCAAACAATATGCAACGTACACAACGAGAAAACGACACATTCTCAACAGCTCAAAATAATAGTTTTTGGGCTGGAATTAGGATTGCGTTTTTTTCTTCTTCCGCAAGGTGATATGGATATAAAAAAAAAAACAAAAAAAAATTAGATCTAAATTTCAAATAGCGTACCTGAACAGGGAGCAGGAAATGGCAAGCCAGCTTTCATCGGAAATCCCCAAATGAGCAGTGCCAGGAGAGAGATGAGGTAGACCTGACGGGGGTGACATCTCTGTCCTGAAGGCGGCTTCAGAGCACATTCACCAAGTCCTGGAGATCAGGTGAGAATCAATGGTTACTTTAATGTACACAAATGTTGTCGTTAGTGATGCTTCTACAAAACAGCGGCCATTGTTGTTGCTTTGTGATCAGTTACTTATCACATCCCACATAGCAAATGATATTAGAAAGCAACTATTCAACTTTTTGATGTCCATATATAATCTTAGTGAGATTAGTTTCTAGAGTAATAAACTTTGATACTGAAATTAGATAGAGAGACGGAATGAGCCCCGAGATTGATGTGCTTTAACATTTTTTCATTCACTTAATCGTGTTTGTTTTATGGCTTTTGTCATTGCAAACCTCATAGTAAATTCTTTTTAATCACTCTGATCCAAATGCATTGAACGTTACAAGACGTATAAGTCAAAAGCTTTTAAAACGAAACTCTCATGAATTGCCACTGCTCAGTGTTGCATTCTGTCTTTGTGGAATTCGTATTCAAGCCGATTCGAGTATGGATTGCTTTATTTGATTGTTGCGTTAAATTTCAGGTGAAATCCACCACCGCATACTTCCCTTTCTCGCACTTCAAACAACAAAAGCAGCAGAATGACGTTAAAACGATAAAATCATGAACTTATCCTCTGAGGATCTGGGTTTCGACCTGCGGTCAAAATAAAATAAAGCAACAAATGTCTAACTTACGGTTGTGGAGGCAACCGTCTAAATTAACTATTTTGTACCGAAGTCAGAAACCGGTAAATGATTCGGTTCAGACAGATCGCTTCCTCTGATTATGTCGGTGACCTTTTGACCTTTTGACCTTTTGACCAGTTGCTCGATGCGCCTTAACAGTGCGTTCTAACCTCGTTCAATATTTCTATTATTGGTATTTTATTTTATTTTTTTTATTTTATTTTTTTTGGGGGGGAGGGTTATATGGCTTGCATTGTGAGCTATTTATATAATCTGCGGGCTTTTTTTATTTTCCTTGCGAAAAAAAAAGTGTGATCAGTTGAATAAAAGATTCTAGAAGATTATGTTTTCCTGTTTGTGTGCGTTCTCTTTTGCTTTTGTTGTTTTCCTTTAATTCATTTGTCTTTTCTTTTGGTCAGTGTGCTTCATTCTTCCATAATTGACTTTCAGTACGACATTCGTTATTCTTTTATTTTGTTGATACTTATACAGGAAAACTTATACATTCTAAATTTAAACGCAAACGAAGGCCTTTGCTTCGTACAGTGCACTTTTACTGTGGCGCGTGTCTGGTCCAACTTAGATTGAACTTTCACCTCTCGCTATATTTGGGTCACCACCTCAAGTTAAATAGAAAACTGTATGAGAATTGTCGCCTGAAATGTTATCACTCACTCCTCATCACACATTCACACACACACACACACAAACACGTTCATAATCACATACAAATTGTGCTAATGTTGTAATTGGAAGATGCAATGATTATTTTTATGGCAGCAACACTTACTTGAATGATTTAGAAGTATACATACAAAGTATTACATCTGAAAAGTAATATTCATTGAATTTTTCAAGGGAAAACATGGCCGACTCAAAATTCATAAATATATCATAGGAAAGAAAAAAGACATAACCATGTCGGGTTGTTCAAAATATTCATTGCCGGTCTTCATGTGTTACCTTTCGTAATGTGTTAGAAAGGTGTGGAAAAGTCGTTAATAATTGGCGTTTTTTTTCCGTTTTTCTCAGAGTATTCACTTAATCAAAAGACTGAAGAAGATAGGCAAAGACTTAAGTTATTATTTCGGGAAAATAGATATCTAAATTCCTTACTGGGCCTTTTTTTCATCCACCTTTATAAGTTCAGTATTGGGCAAATTGATCTTTTGAGTCATTGGTTGTTAACGTTGTTTGTATGAATCTTTTTCCCCGACTACTTGAGGGATGTGAACCAACTTAGAGGAGGAATTTAATATTGAACTTATGCGTGACCGAGAAACACTAGAAATCAAGTACATCTTAGAACAAATTATATCAGCACATCTTTGTCGTCAAACATTTTGCATGTAAAAGAGCGAAACTGTCCTCCCAGCTGCCTCAGTTTCGTGAGGCCCCGTGACGCTTCCACTGAGCGGCCGGTGGATTCTCCTGCTGACCGAACAGCTCAAAACTAGTGCGTGCGTGCGTGCGGGTTAAACACTATGCAGGGCACGCGACATGCCGTCCGTCAGGTCGCAGGTTCAGATCCACACCCATTAGTTCCGGTGTGTAGCGCCAGATAATTACAGGCATCAGGGCCTGAAGCTGACCTTCTTCATTAGGGAGTGAGGAGGAGGACTGGTCTGAACTGCGTCCAGACAACCAGCTGGACTGGTCCTGCCTGGGATAAACAAAGGAACGTTTACAGGCGAACAGATCGTGAGGAGAGAACAGACGGGTTCTGTCTCTTCATTTTCCGTCAAGTCTTATTGGGATGTCGTATGTGCATGTGGGGACAGTAAGCTGCTCAGCGATGAATATCAAACCTCGCAGTTGCTGGTAGCAAGTTTTAATGGGGGAAGATTAGAGGCGGCAAGAAATCAAGTAACACTGAATTGAAATTTCAAACGATGAAAAAATTTGAATACTGTATTGCTTTTTTTTTACATTATTAAAAAATGTTAATGGATATATCAAAGAAAGCAAGGGAGACAAAAAAGGTTTTAGTTAGATTGATTGACTAATAAAAAAAAAATACTCTGAGAAATATCAATTTAGGTTCAGACTTTAAACTTAAAAAGACTTTTCGTTGATGGCTGGCACATCCACAGAGCGTTCTTTCCCCATGCATACATTCAAAATCAATGATAATGTTCATTTAATTCTGTCTTTGAAGATTTTCAAACAGGTCAAAGAGGAAATCTTTCCCAAGAGGACTAAGAGACATAATTATGAGTGATGAAAAAAAAAATGGATTCCAATTGATAAGGGAGTATTCCGATGCACTTTTCAATGAGAAGGTTCATATCTCTGGGAACGGCAGGAAGTTCGCGCGAGACGCGAGATTTGAATAGCAAACAAAGAAAGAGAGTAGCCCTCCTTGACTTTCGGCCGTTTCGTTAATCTTGAATCAACGAAGCTGCAAGTTGACTTCCGTAACTTTGTTTCTAGACCTGTATGGACAGAAGTGACCTTCGACCTTTATGTCGCGCTTTCCTCGCTTCTCTCTTCTCTCTTAATACTTTCGTAAACTGTGAATTGCTTGTTTAGAGATTTTCATGACATCGCTTTCCTTTCTTTTTCTAAATACAGTTTGTAACGTCATTAGCGAAGGTTGAAGCCGGCCTGTCTTGTAGCAAGCGTCATGGAATTTATTGAAAAAGAATAAAATTTGCCAAAAGTTTTTGAGGCATACAGTCTGTATAAATTTTAAGCCCTGCTTTTAAATAAGATAAGGAAACAGAAAAAAAATACGTGGATATTAAAATATTTCGCCAAGTATAAATTTATCGCATAATAATAAGTATATCTTTATTTTGAAGATTTGTAAAAAGGAAGTTGTCCTAGCGTTTATCATTATGCAGTATAAATTTATCGCTTAATAATAAGTATATCTTTATTTTGAAGCTTTGTAAAAAGGTAGTTGTCCTAACGATTATCATTATGCAGTATAAATTTATCGCATAATAATAAGTATATCTTTATTTTGAAGATTTGTAAAACGGACATTGTCCTAACCTTTATCATTATGCAGTATAAATTTATCGCATAATAATAAGTATATCTTTATTTTGAAGCTTTGTAAAACGGACATTGTCCTAACGTTTATCATTATGCAGTGTAAATTTATCGCTTAATAATAAGTATATCTTTATTTTGAAGCTTTGTAAAAAGGAAGTTGTCCTAACGTTTATCATTATGCAGTGTAAATTTATCGCTTAATAATAAGTATATCTTTATTTTGAAGATTTGTAAAAAGGAAGTTGTCCTAACGTTTATCATTATGCAGTGTAAATTTATCGCTTAATAATAAGTATATCTTTATTTTGAAGCTTTGTAAAAAGGTAGTTGTCCTAACGTTTATCATTATGCAGTGTAAATTTATCGCTTAATAATAAGTATATCTTTATTTTGAAGCTTTGTAAAAAGGAAGTTGTCTAACCTTTATCATTATGCAGTATAAATTTATCGCATAATAATAAGTATATCTTTATTTTGAAGCTTTGTAAAACGGACATTGTCCTAACCTTTATCATTATGCAGTATAAA
>JAWDGP010003510.1:92500-138843 GCA_033675545.1 Elysia crispata
CAAGTGCCTGCTTGTGCTGAGGTGGAACTTGACGTGGAGACTTTGGATTTGATACGCAAAGAGCTTGCTGAGAGGTAGAACCCGCGAGCCTGTAAATTAGAGGCCTTGTCACTAACAACTAGACGCAGCCCCTCCCTCTCTCCCTCTCCTTACTCAGTCTTTTGTTAAGATCCAGGGGAACCAGGGGAAGTCAAAAGCCCTACTTGAGGCTTGTTATCGCCTTGGACGCGGTGTTTTCTCTTCTCACGCAACAAGCATGCGATTTCGGGATTATTTGCTGTCTTTTATTGTCACTTCGTAGCAATTGAGGTACATGTACTTTCAGTGATACCCCCAAAAAGGCCATACTTAAGTGTGCCCGTTGTCCTTCAGCCGGCAGTAATTTTGATATTGTCAGATGAAGTTTTTGGTTGAACGATTGGGTTGCCAACATAAGGAAGAATCGTAATTAAAAATCATGAGTAGTATCAACAATCAGAAGCATTAAGAAGGTATCCATACTATCACTTTGTGGCATAAAATGTTTCATCATGTTTTCTTTTTCTTTTTTTTCTTTTTTGTTTTTATTTTTGTTTAGTTTTTTGTTTTTTTGTTTTTTTTTTAATTAGGCATGTTTGGGCATTGGAATTTATGTGAACGATTTGGATTTTTTTTTAGATCAAACCACTTAATGTGCTAACGTGGATCAAAAACTAGTTTATGCTCTAGCTTACGTGTTATAAGATTTTAAAGACTTCCTTTGTAACTCTAATTTCCTGTCGAAATGTTCTCAGAAACGAAAAAAAAAGCCTTCAAATCTTACAGAATATTGTTGTGGTGTCTAGATCTTGTAGGATACAAATCGTAGCTTTCTTTTCAGTTTTGATTGCTTCCGTCTCCTAATTTGACTTACATCTAAATTTAGACAATCTATACTCTTTCTCAGCCTACACATTCTTGGTAAATGGCGATTTGGAGTAACCGATTTTCTCCTTTCTCATGTTAAGAGAGAAAGGGATTTTCTTTTTGTTTTATTTCTTATTTATTGTGGAAAGCAAACCGATTTGCAAAAACTGGTCCACCAATGTTGTAATTCTTGTTGCTGTTGCTGTTGTTGTTGTTGTTGTTGTTGTTGTTGTTGTTGTTGTTGTTGTTGTTCTTGTTCTTGTTCTTGTTCTTGTTGTTGTTGTTGTTTTTGTTGTTATAATTATTATTATTATTACTATCATTATCATTCTTCTTCTTCTTTTAATTTTTCTTCTTCTTCTTCTTCTTCTTCTTCTTATTATTATTATTATTATTATTATTATTATTATTATTATTATTATTATTATTATTATTATTATTATTATTATTATTATTATTATTATTATTATTGTTGTTGTTGTTGTTGTTGTTGTTGTTGTTGTTGTTGTTGTTGTTATTATTATTATTATTATTATTATTATTATTATTATTGTTGTTGTTGTTGTTGTTGTTGTTGTTGTTGTTGTTGTTGTTGTTGTTGTTGTTGTTGTTGTTGTTGTTGTTGTTGTTGTTGTTGTTGTTGTTGTTGTTGTTGTTATTATTATTATTATTATTATTATTATTATTATTATTATTATTATTATTATTATTATTATTATTATTATTATTATTATTATTATTATTATTATTATTGTTGTTGTTGTTGTTGTTGTTGTTGTTGTTGTTGTTGTTGTTGTTGTCGTCGTTGTTGTTTTGACATCATTATGGTTATATCAGTATTCAAGCACCGCTAGTTGTTTAGTCATAAACCTGGCAAGCTAGTTCCAATCCTGGCGCCGCACAATCAGCTCGGCTGATAAAATTTATGCCAGTTTTTTCCTTCTTTGCCTCCCTCTCATTTTCACCTACATTTTAAGAGACTTGTAAAATTATACAGTCTTCTGTGAAGACAGCATTGTATTAGATTGTTTAACACCAGTATGTTTGTGACATATATAGACACAAGGTCAGGTCTGGCCAACACAATGACAGTACTGTGCATATTACTTGAAATTGAAATATCAGAATTTTGTTTTATCACGCAAAACAATTTAATTTTAATGATTATCTTCGTTAAAAAAATGTCGTCGGCGTCAAATAATTATATGTATGAGAAAAAATAAAAGTTTTTCATCATTTCTGTGCAAGTCGAAGTACAGCTGGAGACTCCATTTTCCCAAGTGGGAAAAATGTTCAACATATTTTTTTCTTTTCTCGCTACTCTCTGGTGCTAATTAAGAACTAGATCGTATTAACCCAAAATTTGACCTTCAAGCGTGGCTGATTCACCTATTCTTACAGACCCTACATTCTTAGAATGATGGTAATTTTTTCGTTATGCTTAGAAAGAGAGGTTTATTGTTTAATAATGCTCTGTCGATAAACACACTAAAAATGGAAATACCATCGACCACATAGTTCAGCACTGTGTAAACACAACACCATTTTTTAAAGGAATTTCAGCAGACGTGCACTTTCTCTTTCGTGACAGCCATAGATCTCACGAGAACTAGGCGTGCGAGATTTAGATCTAGATCTAGTCCGCAGGTCTAATTAGAGTTCGCAATATTCACATTCACGACAAACGTCTTTTGATGTGATCACGCCTTAAAATTAACAACCCGCTCTGTGTCTCAGTGATCTAGTTTCCTTTTTATGGCTCTAATTCTCCATGCAAATTAGAAATTCGTTTTGTGGATTTGACATTCCTTTCTTAAAAAAAAAAAAAAAAAAAAAAAAAAAAAACTGGTTCGTTTTCTTCCTTGTTTAACATCCGGTTAAGCAGCAACGTATTCTGGATAGCTAGAATTCTGACTCGTTCTGGTTTGAAAGTATTTTTTTTTTTACCTAGTTTGCTTTTATACTCCCTATTTAGTTTCTACTTTAGTCTTAAGATCACCGCTTATGATTAATCAAACTACATCCCGTCTTCAAATTATATCCATATCAAATAATTGTTGATACTATAATAAAAATTTTCAAAGACTGATGTTTGACGCCTGTTTAATACAGAATCTATTTAGGAAGAACATCATTTTCTATTTTGTTTTCTTGGTTTTTTTTTTTTTTACTGATAGAAACAAAGAACAAGATACAAATTTTAGATCTAGCCCCAGTTCTATATGAGTTACGAGGTAAGATTAAAACCAATGTTAAACACGTCGTAAAAAAAAAAAAATAAAAAGGAGTGAACGGAAGAAAGGGCAAAAACTGAATCATTGACATAAACAGGAGCTGAAAGTAAATAAAAAGAGCACCGTAACATCACAGTAAATTTGAGATTTAAAAACACAGAAGTGATTCGAATAAATTTGTAACAACATTGAAAATATTTCGACCGAATAGTGGTTTTATCACTGAGTGATAACTATGTGGTTGTATAGGAAAGAATAATAAATAATAGATATAGTATTTATCTCAGTTTGGAGAAATATTTTGAGTGTTCAGGAGAAAATTCAGTAGAGGTTCTGGATTGAGAGAACCCAAATAGGAAGAATGTTACGCTCGGTTTATCGTGCAGTCAAATGGGGCAATTTGTTCGTGGGGGGGGGGGGGGGGGGGAAGGGGGGGGGGGTAGAATTATGTGAAAGACCTGTTGTTTTCGTTTTTGCTTTCAAAATTCTATTTTTCCCTGTCTCTGTCTGACTGTCAGTCTCTCTATTTGCTTGTTTGTCTGTCTGTCTGTCTGTATCTCTCTCTCTCTCTCTCTCTCTCTCTCTCTCTCTCTCTCTCTCTTTCTTTCTTTCTCTCTCTCTCTCTCTCTCTCTTTTTCTCTCTCTGTCTCTTTTTTTCTCTCTCTCACTCTCTATGTCTCTTTCTAACTTTTTCTGTTTCCGCTGTAGCTTCCTCTCAAATTCTCTCTCTATTTATATATATATATATATATAAATCCTTTCTAACTTTCCTTCATTCTCTCTGTATCTCTACAATTTGTAAATCTAGCTATCATTCTCTCTTCAAACATATATGTTTTTATTTTCCAACTATCTTGCTGTCGATTTTTTTTTATTAAATCATTTATTTTGTCATCTATTTATTATCTATTAAATGCACCTGCCTATATATTTGTATGTCTCTCTGTCTCCCCATCTATTTATCTATCTGTCTATCTTTCTCTCTGTTTATCTATTTTCCATCTTCTAAATTTTATTTTTATTACTCTTTTTCCTTCTCTCTATTTCACTCCTTGTTTTCTCCTTATCTATCTACCATGTCAATAATTTTCAAAATTTCTTTTTACCTTGATCTTTATGCCTCTGTCATTATCCCTATTGTTTTTATTTCTTTCTTCGTTCAATTTTTTTTTCTCTCTTTAGATACCTATCTATTTATCTCTCTATCTATCTATTTATCTTTTCTTAAATCGTTCTCTTTCTCTCTCTCTCTCTGTCTCTTTTTCTGTATTTCTTTCTCTCTCTCTCTCTCTCTCTCTCTCTCTCTCTCTCTCTCTCTCTCTCTCTCTCTCTCTCTCTCTGTCCCTCCCTCCTTTCCCTTCAAGGTTATATAAAGCAAGATAGCCGAACCATAAGTCACCCAGTACCATCAAGTGCAGTAAAGATCAAAGCGGGTTAAAGTGACTCTCGAAAAGTATGGTGTCGAATTATAACCACTCTACCCTAGTAAGTGTGATATCACATAGCGCTTATTTGTCTGGATAACAGCTCTAAATCTATGCTGCTGCTATAGATAAATGGAAATAGAAGGCGTAGAGGACTGATGTAAAAGGCAAACACTAAAGTTCTCTTTGTACATTTTTTTTCTCTGCCTACTCAGATCATACCTAACTTTTTGTTTGTGGTACAATTTCGCGAGTGTGTTGTTTCGCAAATCATATCAATATATTTTCAATAATTTTTCTATTGATGCATTTTTTTTGGTAGTGAGTTGATGGTAATGGTGATGTTGATGATGATGTTGAAGCATTGCTGGTAATAATAATGATGTCAATGATGATGATGATGATGATGACGGCGATGGCGTTATCGATGATGCTAATGAACGGAGTACTCTCGATCACGTAGATGTTGGCGACGATGACGGCAATGATTAGGATAATTATAGTAAAGGTAATGACGATGAATAAAAATCAACGGAAATAGATTTGTAGGATCAGAATGGAAGACTAACGAAAGTACCGATAATGAGGATGGTTACGACAATGACGATGATGGAGGTGAAAGTAGCGATCATTGTAAGTTAGACAAACTTAGTTTTCCAATACAAGATCATTCACCACTTTGTGGTAAGCCATGAAGCTCTACAATCTATCGTTTACGTTTTTTCACTCATAGCTTGAATGTCTTTTTAGCACCCACAAAACATATGGACCGTTTTGTGTTTAGGAGAGTTCATAAAGTTCGTTCCTTCTCTGCCAGTTTTCCCACGTCGTGTTCGCACTGAAAGATAGGGATTTTTATTTGATGCCCAGTCGCCCCCTCTGTTGACAAAATTAGTTGAAAACCATTTTTGACTTCTTAGCTCCCTTTTGAACTTAGCTTTTTGTCATTGTCAATAGTTCGCATTGATTAAACGAAGGATAGGCGGCGGTATTATAGGAGAAACCCGCTCAAGTGTGCAGCGCTCTTTACTTGTTTCGTTTGATCGGAGAAAGTGAAATACTGTTGTTGATAAAGAAATGGAAGGGGGTGAATTAAAAAAAAAAAAATACTCTTCAAACAGAACGTTTAAAGTCCGCTCAAGTTTGAATTTGAAGTTAATTAACATTTTGGACATACAAAAAGAGAAATAGAGGGATGGTAAAATGTATAAAAAGAGTAATCGTTCAAAAATGTAGATGTGAATAAATGCAGTTGAATCGCCTACAAAGAAAGAAAAACTATTATTTCAATTGTTTGATATTATCTATCTGTGCTAGACATCTGTGTTTCGTAAATGTCTAACATGTATCAGGTTGGTGGTTGGAAAAGAAACAGCTTTTAAACATAGCTGGGAGCTGGTCATGTCATGCAAAACAAATCATACAAGTTAAATTTGCATAAAAGACCAACCAAGATTTCGACGCATATTTTCTCTTTATGTATCACACAGTGTAGGGAACAGAGGATATCAATTGTTCCATAATGGCGCAATATTAGTATCACTTTTCGGAAAATTATCAGTAATTCTTTTCCACATCCGGATTCTGCTTCATAGAAATTGAAGCGTAAGTAGTAGCATAATATCAAAATTTGTTCCGAACTAAATGGAAAAACAGAGAGGTTGTTTTCCTGGCAAATTGTGGCGGCCATTTTTGTCAATTGTTCCAAAGGATGCAATATCCCCGCCAGCCCATCCAGATGTCATTCAAAATTGGATTCTTCGCTAAATTCAAGATTTGGAAAAGTTTGGGGTTTTTTTTTATACATGATTACAGATGTTCATTTCAAGGAAATAAATATATTTATTTTGGTTCATATCAATGGGTAAGACTTGAATATCTCTTTCATTTCATGGAAAACCTCTCGTTGATTTTAATGCTCCATTTCCTCAGTAGTCAATGGAGGAACGGTATATTTCTCTCGGTTTATCAAGTGCATCTAATCCTCAAATATGTAAAACCACATAATTATGTCCATTTACATTCACATCGTTTAAACGAAATAATTATTTGCAGTATTTGCATTTGTTTATTTAAAAATACATACGTGTTCAGAATTAAAATAACTTCGTTTTGTTGCTTGATATAGTCCGTCCTTTGCACCGCATTAATTGCATATCAAATTTAAAGCCACATCGAGCGGGTCAAAATTGAAAGAGTTAAGAGTGGAAACACCATACAGAAAACTAAATGAACTTCATTTTTTTTTCTTTTTTCAAACGGATACAAAGTGTTTTTTGGGTTTTCCGTTTTATCCATCTTCATTATTTTGTCATTATAATTATAGTTCGCGGGTATGTGGTTATGTCTCTTTTTATTTATACTGAATTTAAGCGTTAGAAAATTACATAAAGGTGCCTGACATACGAATATAATTTACATAGAATATTCTTATCTAGAAACTTATCACTCTATACGGATACAGATTTTTTTTTAATTTCAACATGATAAAATCCCGGCAGTGTAAGTAACCAGTGACTGACCTTCGATATGGTAAGCACCAGTTTTAGCCCCACTCAGTTTCATCCTTGAAAAGTTCATGGTTTTATAGATCCATAAGATAAAGGCTTTTTTGATAATAGCAAATGTATTTTTTTTTAGTAATCAACACGTGCTTAAAAAAGAAATCTGAGCATCCTTTATCTTCATAGTGTCATCAAGTCTATGTCATTTATCTGGCGATAAGGCTGAAGTTTTGTTGTGTTTGGTTTTTTGGTTGTTTTGTTGTTTTTTTTTCCTTGTTTTGGGGTTTTTGGGGGGGTTTTGTTTTTGGTTTTTTTTGGAAGCCTTTATAATTGCTGCATTATAAATCTTTAAAGGTTTTGTTTGGTGATCTTCGTTTTGTAGATTCGACATTCATGGGAAGTTTTTTTTTTTTCTTCTTCTTGCTCCGCAACAGTATTGGTGAATGTGGTTTAATGTGCCTGTACATAAAAGCAATAAGTTAATTACTTTTATTGTGACTCTCCAGTTGTAACGCATATACTCTCTCTCTCTCTCTCTCTCTCTCTCTCTCTCTCTCTCTCTCTCTCTCTCTCTCTCTCTCTCTCTCTCTCTCTCTCTCTCTCTCTCTCTCTCGCCTACCTCCCCCACTTCCCCGCACTAACAAAAAATAAATAAAAGAATAAGATAAAATCAGAACCTGCGAGTTCGATTGAACCGATCCAAACAATCAGAAAACCGAAGCTTGGAGTCTATGTAACTCACACATCACCACTCCCTCACCTTCATTTCTTATTGCTTTTTTTCCCCTCTTTACCTTTTTTTTCTTTTTTTTTTTCCTTTTTTTTCGCTGCACATCTATGATACAAATAAGCCCAAATTACTCATTCACACATGGAGTTAACGCAATCGCACATATAATGAACGTAAGCATAATATGCGAATCACCAAATGGTCACGATTCTTTACTTAAGAGTAAGTTTTATATATGTCATTGGTTTGGTTTGGAAAGTAAGATCTTTTGCAGCCTAACAGAATGTTCACAGCATTGTCCTACACCGGCACACACAATTTCGTGAGATAAATTTTCATGATAACTTATCATTCTATATTAGGACTAAAACTTTGATGAATAAATTTTTGGCGATTTATTTTTTTTCCGGATGCGACATTTCCGAAAAATCCATTAAATTGTCCCATAGAAGCTCAGAGAGAGTCGTAAGAAAATATCAGGTGGTTAAAAGTGCCTCTTGATATTCGGAGAACAGCATAATGATCATGGTACCCGAAATAAACCCCTTAGATCCTGACAATTCCTTTCTTTTTTTTTTTAACTTACTGGGAAAATTACTTGAAGAAAAAAGGAATCCGACTTTTTTACAAACTGATAAGATTAGTACTTTTTAATAGCAATACATGTACTTTCTTCGTAAAATATGCTTTTTTTCCTTACAAATAGTCCTAGATTAACACTGGAAAACAGCTAACCCTATCTATTTAAAGATCTCTTTAGACGCTCATCATGAGGCAAATTAAGTTATAACGAAAAATTTTTAGCCAGAGGTGCATTGCATAGCGGAAATTTACTACAGCCCATTTTGTCCATATGTATGATGGGGATGTTTTAAAAAAGGATTTTACCAACTTCGCAGAGAAAGCAATACCAAAAAGATTCAATTATTTGTCCATCATATTAATATAAACATATTCCCAAGATCGTTGCATCTCACAATGAGGTCGCAGGGTTTTCTCGGATTTGTTAAAAAACTGTGAAGTATTGTAGCAGGGTTTTTTGTTGTTGTTGTTTTTTTTTTTGTTTTTTGTTTTTTGTTTTTTTTTGTTTTTTGCTTTTTTTGTCATAAGATGCCTATTACTTGTGATTATGTTTTGGCCTTATAGAACGAAGGGAAGTATCCAACAGTAACAAGCTGCAAGCTTGGTTCATTTTTATGAAGAGAATAGCATTATAACATAACGTTTTATTATGATTTTGCTTTTCCTTAACCCGATGTACTTTCCCTCAAACCCTTTGTTGCTGTTAATTGTTATTGTTGCTGTTGTTGTTGCTGCTGTTGTTTTATTTACGACTTGGGCTAAATTAACCCAAAATTATTGCAAAAATTGCATATCATTATATGGCTAGAGGGTTCAAGCCTTAAGGGCAGGTCTATCATGGGTTACACAAGAATATCTCTCCTTTCTCTAGGATAAGTTAGACACTATTCTTTGCGTGATTTCAATGCTATTCTGTAGAACACGCTTTTTGGGAAAGGGTATCTAAACATCAACCAGAAATAATGATAAAGGCACACATTAGTGAAGAATAATTATTAAGCGCAGCTGCACTATGTTTTTTGCTTATCTCGGTTTTGTCCACTAGTTAGAATAACAGCCAGACTGCCGTTATCCGAAAAAGATCCACACAATTTGACAGGTGATGGTATTGATAAATATTTTTACAATGTGTCAGCACTGATATCAGTTTATTTGAATCTTAAAAGTCTCGGCAACCGTTGAAAAATCTGAGAATGCTTTCAAATCATGAGAGTATTTGGAATTTTTTAATTCCAATGTTAATGTCAGTGGTAGTGGGTTTTTTTCTTTATTATTGTATATTTTATTCTAGAGCTGTTTTAACCGCGCAGACCCAAAAAGTCAGTCTTAAGCGAATAGAGACAGTATATCGATTATACCATATTTATTGGCTTTTTTTTTTGTAAGTGCATGTAGATCTTTACGAGAAAATCTTTGCCAAAAATACAAAAACTGATTAATCCTCCGCCAAACCAAAACAAGTCAAGTGACTTTCAAGAAATTCCTGATGTAATGCCCTTCTGTTCCTCCTAATATTAAATTCATAATAATATTCCTGAAATTCTTCCCAATAAAATAGTGAAGTTAAGGCTGAGACTTTTATGAATCACTAAATAAGACGGTAATGTAATAACGACAGGGGAAAAACGTACCAAAAAAAACACTGATAATAATAATAATAATAATAATAATAATAATAATAATAATAATAATAATAATAATAATAATAATAATAATAATAATAATAATAATAATAATAATAATAATAATAATAATAATAATAATAATAATAATAATAATAATAATAATAATAATAATAATAATAACAATAATAATAATAATAATTATAGCAGTAATTATAATAACATACCTGAGAGAAATATCCGACGCGACATCCTGCTCAACAAGACGTATAAATACAAACTTTAGATCTATAAGAGTTCCATCTCCTTTGTTATGTCGGTAGAATTCACGATAAGCACAGGTCTAGATCCAATCTTAATTGTCCTGGTCTCACTACACCACCGATGTCTTTGTCTAGGTGAAGCAGCCATGTTTGTCTTGATTGCTATAATAATGCTATGGCGTCAGGCGCTTCTTTTTTTCCTCTTTGTTTGTTGTGCAAGAATCGATCTAGAAGATACGCCGAAGATAAATTTTGATTGAGGGAAAACCTGAGGTAATTGTAATTGAGGATGTTATTTTTTCCCTGTAGTTTCATTGAAGAAAATAATACCTGCGTTTCTAAAAGTCAAGATTAAATGTTGCATTCTGTTAGATCCCTGTAAAGTTTGGGTTATCATGGATATTTGTTCTTTTTCTTATTTTTTTTTTTTTTTCAGTCTCATTTTAATTAGGTATGAGGTTTTTTTAAGGAGTTAAATTAGAGAATCATATTTTTTACTATTTTTTTTTTTTTTTTTTGCGCATAAGAAAGAATAAAATAACGCGACGGTTGCTCTAAAACAGATTGTCGACCAATACTGGCAGGAGCCGTGTTACCTCCGACCAGGTCCGTGATGACAATACTATAAGAAACCATCGACTTTCAATAACCAAATTACACCAAACCAATGGTAATGCACGAATTTGTGATTCCTTAGATTGATTTATTTTTGTTATTGTGGGATTTTTTTTTAATTAATCTAGTTTGTTTGCCTTTTTTATTGTTGGTTTTTTTTTGTTTTGTTTTGTTTTACTTTTGTTTCGGTTTTTTTTTTGTTTTTGCTTGTTTGTTTGTTTTTGTAAGAAATAATATAACCTTCTTTTTATGGACTGTCTAATTAGTAAGCGACGATTGAAATAAAAATATTGTAGTCTACTTGTTGACTCTTCGGCGTTGTTGTTGTTTTGTTTTGTTTTGTTTTGTTTTTTGTTATTTTTTTTTTGTAAAGTGTATTACCGTAAGACTAATATTGAAATAAAGGAATAGAATTAAAGTACTACGTTGACTCACAATGATTTTGTTTCACATTACATATACCGTGTACCCGCGAGGTTTGCTTTACACAGTTTTCATCTGAGAACATTTAGAAAATACAACGCATTTCTAAGGCGCTTTTTTCCATTTAAGCGTTTTTAATACTTCGCCAAAAATAAAATTTACTATTTGATATTTTTTTGGGTTGTTTTTATGCATTTTTTTCTGTTCTGCTTTACTCGGGCTTTTTTTTACTTTTCTGGTCTAGGCGATTCTCTAAACTCATCAATTTCGCTGCAAGTCAAATAAAAAATGAATAAAGATTCGTTGTTCAGTTGCGTAACTTTATTTGATATAGATTCTAAACATTCGCGACATTTTCATTGACAATTAATCTGTTTTGATACCAAGCACCTACTATTTGTTCTGTTCTGTTTTTTGTTGTTGTTTTTGTTTTTTTGTTTGTTTGTTTTGTTTGTTTTTTTGTTTTTGTTTTTTTTTTTTTGTTGTTGTTGTTGTTTTTAATCATTATCTTAATTCTTTAAATTCTCACTATTCAAGCAAAATTTAAAATAAAAAAAAATGTTGGAGAAATTTACCAAAGATAAAATAAAAGCAATCCAAATCGGTAATTAATAGGTGAACACTGCCAGGTCCCAGAGAAAGTCCAAGACGGTATGTCCATATTAAGGTGGCTCCGGCGATGAACTAAACAGGTCAGGTCATATTGTGACGGGGAGCAGGGGGGACCACTGGGTCGCGGTTGGTTTCATCCTTCCAGGCGTGTCTTGCTGTCGCCAGACACCAGGTAGGGGAGAGTCCTGGCTTTGGGGACGGTGGAGGTGGTATATTGCTGCTCTGGATAAGGTGAGATACAGGTGAACTGGGAACAAGGTGGTTGAATTGGGGAGGGGGGCGGGTGAATCAGGGAAAGAAATGAAGATGGAGAAATGAGTGAGGGAGAGGGGGTGACTGAAGGAGTGGGAGGTTATTTCTAGATTCTGACTGAGGTTGCGGTGTTGAACATTGTTATCTTTTTAATGTCTTAACTTGCGATGATTTGGCATTTCAAGTTCTCAGATAGAGGATGCTGGTAATACACTAGACGAAGTAGAGAGAGAGAGAGAGAGAGAGAGAGAGAGAGAGAGAGAGAGAGAGAGAAAGAAAGAAAGAAAGACGATCACAGAGTTAAAGAGAGCAATGCACGCAAATGTATTAAAGCATAGAAAAGGAAATACAGCAGGCGAGAGAGAAAAAATGATGCGAAGATTGAATGAAGAACGTAAGAAGTGGTGAAAGAACAAAAATGTAAAAGTCTGGCAATCACAAAGATTAGTGTTAGTTGCACGGGAAAAGACTAGGATAAGACTGAGGGAGAAATTGTGGTTTTGAGGTCCAGGGAACAGAGACTTGAGTGGTTTTAGCTGTGGTAAACCCATTGAATAAAGAAATACTTTTAGTGTTTTAAAACCGTAAAACCCGTTAGGGTGTTTATGATGGATGTTAAGCTTGATGAGAATGAAGATGAGTATGAGAATAGTGGTGATGGTTTTGGTGATGGTGGCGTAGATGACAATGGTGAAGAAGATGGTGTGATGATGAAAAGGGCGATGCTGAGGAAAGGGAGGACGAAGAGTAGGACGAGGCATATGACGATTATGAACACAACGAGAAGAAGAAGAAGAAGAAGAAGAAGAAGAAGAAGAAGAAGAAGAAGAAGAAGAAGAAGAAGAAGAAGAAGAAGAAGAAGAAGAAGAAGAAGAAGAAGAAGAAGAAGAAGAAGAAGAAGAAGAAGAAGAAGAAGAAGAAGAAGAAGAAGAAGAAGAAGAAGAAGAAGAAGAAGAAGAAGAAGAAGAAGAAGAAGAAGAAGAAGAAGAAGAAGAAGAAGAAGGAGGAGGAGGAGGAGGAGGAGGAACAATAGCCACAAATGGGAGGACGCGAACGGTATAGCGGTTGTGGTCGATTTTGTGACAGTTTCTGACTAACATTGAATCTCGTCAAAGATCAGTAAGGACCTTAAAACGGTTTCTCTTAACATTTCCTCATTTTGATCTGAGATGTCATTTAAGTATAACAATTTGAAAGTGAAAGAAGCCAAGTTTTATCACATTCATTGTAAGAGCAAGATTGGTTCAAGTCATTAAAGATTCACTTCTTTTTCCAAATTAAGATCAAAAGGTTTTCTTGAATGCCCGGGTATGATGATACTGGTCTCAATGTGCAATTATTTCTACAATCTGATGAGCAACCAATTTATAAATAAATATCTTAGTATTAACGAACAGAACAGTATAAATGCGCAACTTCTTGACGTGTAGACATAATATTAACCATTTCACCGAATCATCGAAGTGTTGGTAGTTTTGACTTTGTGCAAGTACGGCTCGGGCAGAGCTATAAATCTGACGAAGAAAAACAAATAGCGTCTAGAGACAGGTTGTGTGCGGGCCAATAGCCTAGCGGGGCATCGCGGGTGACAATGATTGTGGGCGGAGTTTGCTGGCGTCGTAAAGAAGGGAGATTTCTTCTTTGAAGTTGTGCACGGAGTTAAAAAGTTGAACGGTTCTCAAACCGCAGCGTGGGCGGGGGAAATCATAAGGACCTCAAAACTACAGAAATCAAACTGATATTGATCGTGATTTTGAGCAAGCAGTCCATATCATTTTTATTTGTGTGCGTGGGTGTGTGCGTGCTCTTAACAATAAATAATTTAGGGACTTTTGCCGTAATTGTCAAATACAGCTTCAATAAGTTAGTGACCGAATGATTAGACAACAAACTGTTTTCTCGATATATCCCATTCTCAGGAAGTTATGATGATTGTCTGATAATTAATACATCGAGTCCTGTAATACAAATGATATGTTCATTTCGTGCTGATACCTGGTGGGTGTGTGTGTTTGAATGGTTGATTTTATCATCTTCATCCTTCCACAGCAGGTACTTGAAACTATTAGTTCTAGGCCTGAAAGTTCCAGGTTGGAGTTTGTTCGACCGCTATCGACTTTGGTTTTATTTGAAAATTAATGGATATAGAATTAGGGTTGAATTCAGTAACGTATATTGGATGTACAATAATTTACTATAATGGGTTTTCTTTTTCATTGTTTAACCCTTTTAATATACGTTTTAAACATTGTTTTGTGTCTTTTCAATTATTCTCAGGATCTTAGAAATGGAGACACTCTCATTCGACGAGCCCTAACCTTTACAGAATCTAAGTGCGATCTCCAGGCCTCATCTTTCTAGGTTTGTGGTTGCTCGGCAGGAAACTATTTGGAATTTGACTAGAAAATACACCGATACAGAGTTAAGACTGGATTCCATATCGATAATCTTCTTGCTCGTATCGAGCATCTTGATAGGTCTAAGCGTATAGAGTTAATAGAATGTGATTTCTGGATTGTGAATATCTTGATGGTTCTAAGCGTATAGAGTTAATAGAATGTGATTTCTGAATTGTGAACATCTTGATAGATCTAAGCGTATTTAATTAATAGAAGTGGGATTTCTGAATTGTGAACATCTAAGCGTAAATAGTTAATAAAAGTGGGACTCCTCAATAATGTGAACATCTTGATAGGTATAGGCGTATATAGTTAATAGAAGTGGGATTCCTCAATTGTGAACATCTTGATAGGTCTGAGCGTTTATAGTTAATGGAAGTGGGATTCCTTAAATGTGAACATCTTGATAGGTATAGGCGTATATAGTTAATAGAAGTGGGATTCCTCAAATGTGAACATTTTGATAGGTATAGGCGTATATAGTTAATAGAAGTGGGATTCCTCAAGTGTGAACATTTTGATAGGTATAGGCGTATATAGTTAATAGAAGTGGGATTCCTCAAATGTGAACATGTTGATAGGTCCAGGCGTATATAGTTAATAGAAGTGGGATTCCTCAAATGTGAACATTTTGATAGGTATAGACGTATATAGTTAATACAAATGGGATTCCTCAAAAGTGAACATCTTGATAGATCCAAACGTATTTAATTAATAGAAGTGGGATTTCTGAATTGTGAACATCTAAGCGTAAATAGTTAATAAAAGTGGGATTCCTCAATAATGTGAACATCTTGATAGGTATAGGCGTATATAGTTAATAGAAGTGGGATTCCTCAATTGTGAACATCTTGATAGGTCTGAGCGTTTATAGTTAATGGAAGTGGGATTCCTTAAATGTGAACATTTTGATAGGTATAGGCGTATATAGTTAATAGAAGTGGGATTCCTCAAATGTGAACATCTTGATAGGTATAGGCGTATATAGTTAATAGAAGTGGGATTCCTCAAATGTGAACATTTTGATAGGTATAGGCGTATATAGTTAATAGAAGTGGGATTTCTGAATTGTGAATATCTAAGCGTAAATAGTTAATAAAAGTGGGATTCCTCAATAATGTGAACATCTTGATAGGTATAGGCGTATATAGTTAATAGAAGTGGGATTCCTCAATTGTGAACATCTTGATAGGTCCAGGCGTATATAGTTAATAGAAGTGGGATTCCTCAAATGTGAACATTTTGATAGGTATAGGCGTATATAGTTAATAGAAGTGGGATTCCTCAAATGTGAACATCTTGATAGGTATAGGCGTATATAGTTAATAGAAGTGGGATTCCTCAAATGTGAACATTTTGATAGGTATAGGCGTATATAGTTAATAGAAGTGGGATTCCTCAAAAGTGAACATCTTGATAGATCCAGCGTATATAGTTAATAGAAGTGGGATTCCTCAAATATGAACATCTTGATAGGTCCAGGCGTATATAGTTAATACAAGTGGAATTCCTCAAATGTGAACATCTTGATAGGTCCAGGCGTATATAGTTAATAGAAGTGGGATTCCTCAAATGTGAACATCTTGATAGGTCTAAGCGTATATAGTTAATAGAAGTGGGATTCCTCAAATGTGAACATCTTGATAGGTCTAAGCGTATATAGTTAATAGAAGTGGGATTCCTCAAAAGTGAACATCTTGATAGATCCAGCGTATATAGTTAATAGAAGTGGGATTCCTCAAATATGAACATCTTGATAGGTCCAGGCGTATATAGTTAATACAAGTGGAATTCCTCAAATGTGAACATCTTGATAGGTCATGGCGTATATAGTTAATAGAGGTGGGATTCCTCAAATGTGAACATCTTGATAGGTCTAAGCGTATATAGTTAATTGAAGTGGGATTCCTCAAATGTGTACATCTTGATAGGTCCAGGCGTGTATAGGAAATAGAATGTGATTACTGAATTGTGAACATCTTGATGATCTAAGCGTATGTAGTTAATAGAAAACGGATTCCTCGAATAATGACATACCGGTACCTTGATTTTCTTCCCAGTCTTCCTTAAAATACTATATCATTACATTTGTGTTATTCTTTTTATACAGATGTCATGAAAGGGATAATTTAATATCTGGTCGAAATATGTATGGGTTTATAATTGCAGTGTTGGTATTTTTCCCGTTATAATGATATGAATGTTTTGAGCTTTTGAAAAAAAATGATCTATCTTGGTTTTATATATATATATATATATATATATATATATATATATATATATATATATATATATATATGTTTTGTTTTTCCCTTTTGTTTTGCACTGAAGCCTTTTTGTATTGAATCCCTGTTATTAAAAAAAAAAATGTTATCGATAGATCTGGTCGATTGTAGCATTCTTCTAGTTGATACAAGTCTCGGTGATTCCAATCCCTAAACTTATAATAAAATAAAATTGTGTGGCCTAGATCAGAAATCTTTAGCGAACCAAGATCTGTAGCCTCTCTTATTTACAATTTGAGAACTCTTGATTGAGGGACCGTCCCGAGTTTTCTCCCCTGCAAAAAAGGCCATAACCCTTACTGTGACAAGGGGTGTGTGAGAGCGAAAGTGTGCGTGTGTGTGTTTTACTCGACGAGGAATGCGTGTGGTCTAACACGTCCAGTGTTCCGCCCAACTTCGACCACCAGAATATTTTGCATACATCCTCCTCTACCACCATCAGCGCCACAAAACAAAGGGAACAATAAGCTTTGCTGCATTAACCTCAAACAGCCCTGCTTTGAGCCAAGTGTTTTATGATATCTAGCGAGGCGTGTTCAAAAAGGAATATCGAGACAATGTAAAATAAGAAAAGACAATAAACGTCCCCGATTAACTCATCAGCTTTATTATCTTTATATGTACACTAAGCGTTGTATTCTTTCTTTACCAGCTTCTTTATTTTACGAGCGAAAGCCAACAAAACGATGGTGTTTCGTGGTCTGTTTTTCTTTTTTTTTTTTTTCTTTTGCTCTCTGTTATGTATTAGTATGGTATATTCTTCTTCACTCTATCTTAGGTCAACAGGGTCAATTTGATGCACACAGAAGCTTGTAGAGTGAATCTCTTACTATGTCAATGTCGTACATACTATTTCTAAAAATGGTGCTAAATGAGCATTCCCTTTGTTAATTGCACGCTTCAAAGAATTAGAGATAATAATAAAGGGAGAGGATTTATGGAATTCTTCATACGCTAAAGTTAAAAAACTATACATCACTCATAGTTAGCATATTGAAATATCAAAATTCAAAGTGGGTGCTCTTTATTATTAATTTTCTGTTCTTTGCTTAAAGTGAATAAATGGCGTCATTGAAACTGTAGGAGTTTAACTATCAGACTGTTTCCTCATCTGCCTGTTGGTTTCGCCTGTTACATTCAAGTAAGGAACTAATAAAGCTTTATCGGCGTTTCTTCGTTTTCTCATTTCGCTCGATGGTGGGGAAAAGCCTATTTCGCACTTGCTTTGCATGTCGATCTCTGCATTTATATTATAAAAGGCAACTTTGGTTTCTTTCTACCCTTTCTCCTCCAAAATCACTCATTGTTAAGTCATGAACTTTATTGAAATTTGATCTGTCAAGATCAGTGTCAAAAATGAACAAATGTTATGGATTTAGCCTAAAAAAATGTTGCTGAAATGTTCATTATATTCTTATTGTAAATAGATTTATCTATTAATTTTATTTCCAAAATTGATATTGATGAACCAAATAACATTTAAAACATTATTTTATGTATTTTCGAATTTATAAATGGATTGGCTGATCTGGATAAAAAATTATTGTTATAAATTTTTTTTTTAATTTTCATAAAAATGATGCTTGTTGATGTTTGTGGAGTTTGCAACAAATTTTAAAAAGACACATATTGAAATTCAGACGTCTTATTTGTTGTTGTAGAATTTGCTTTTCTTTAATGTTTTAGTCTTCACAATTTTTCACTAGAACCGACAGTAGTAAGATCTGCATGTCCTGTATGTCACGGGTACGATCTTTCTCACTGTCGGTGATCAAACATTAAACTGTACTACTTGACATCCGCTTTTCATGACAAGATTTCGTTTAATGTCCAAGAAAGACTAGGAATTATATTTTGTGAACAATATGCGTTATCCACAGCGTGTCAGGTACAAAAAGTAATAAAACATTCTTACAATTCTTGTATTTGTCCACTCTGTTTGACCTTAAGTTTTCTTCGGCAATAGAGATTAAAGAGTTAATCTTTACTTTGTCGGTTGTATTCTTGACTAGATCTGCTTTAAAACATAAATAAACTAGATCATTTAAATATTAATTCGAAAAGAAATCATAGGTGTGTGGGAACGTCTTTGTATCACGCAAAACACACAATAAATCCAAGAGTAGTGTCGTATGATAAAATTCCTGTCTCGAGATGTACAGGAATTTTTACCCACTGCTCAAACCAACGCCGTCCTTGATTGATAAATTTGGAGCTGCACAATTTATTGGTATACGAAGAAGAAATGGTTTGGACATGTACTTCAGATCCTTTGTATTCACAAAATTATAATTCATGATTGATATGGATAGTCGCAAACTTAAATAATCATCCAGCATTGATTCCATCTGACGCAATCATGAGATATAAAGATTTAGTCGTTTTGGGTTGGTTTGTTTGTTTGTTTGTTTTTGTTTTTGTTGTTTTGTTGTTGTTTTTTTTTTTGGTCGCTTTTTTTTGCACTCAGTGGATGTTATATCAGGTAAAGTTAGAGTTATGGTGTACCATACACAATAGATTTTCAGCTCAAAGCTTTGTCAGATCGGGACTTCAATCTATGAAGACTGAGGTCTTAATTAAATTTGCCGTAAGCCTATAAATTCCGAAAAATTTATGTGATTGTTAGGAATATATATCAGGAATTAATCAAACATTTTTGGATGTTTTTCCCCTTCAAAACTCTAAAACATTTTTAGAGAGGTATGTTCTTTAAAAACCCATGGGAAAATACATATTTCTCCATTTATTTTTTTATTTGTTTCTACTTTATATTCAGTCCATTTATTCAGTCCAATCTTATTCAATTGCCTTAGCCCATTTATCTGTAATTTGTAGTACCTTTCACTACAAAGACAAGGAAAGATAATCTCCAAGCACAACTGTTGTACAAATATGCAGCTTCTGAACCGTGGAGTCAATGAAGCCAAGGGGTTTATTTACCAAACTGATCACGTCGAGTCTCGGATATTCCCACACAGCGTGTGATAAGAGTTATCCTTCGTGGACAACTCGAGAAGGGTTGTTGATTTAAATGGAAGGTGATTCCCCGATCTCCATCATTTGCAGAATGGTATCATTATTAATGGGGCAGACGATTACCCAAACACCCGGATGTCGCCATGGAATCCACGGTTGTCAGGGAAGCCAACTTTTCTTGCATGGGACCTGAAAAGGGTTTCAATCTACGTTTTGAAAGTTAAAAACTGTTTAAAAACAGAACACTAATCCTTGTAGTATCACTCGGTACTTTTCAATTTGTTTTACTTGTGAATCTCGATACTCCCTTACTTTGGCTAGGTTTTCCAAAGAGTCTTGCACTATTGTAATTATGTAGACTACCAGTCAGTTTTATCAGCTGCCAATTTTGTTACTTACACCACAAAAGAAACGTGGGCACATAGGGTTTATTTCCTAATCTTTTTTTTTACTTGCGTCAAATAAAGTCTTCTGAGTTTCTAGAAGAATCTGTGGGGAAGTTGGTTTTTGTAACATGTTTGCAAAAGCTATTTGAGGCTTCATTATATCAAAGTAATACATGTATTTGGCTTTATCTTTCATTTGAATGATTTTTGCACATACACACACTAAGTTTGCTGTTTAAAAAAAGTGTTGTTTTCAGAGCTTTTTGACATTAAAAACTAAGAATGGACAGAGTTTCAAAATGTTTAACAAAGACTTTCAGTAAAAAGTGGCACAGCAGAATGATGTCAAAAATTAGCGCTAAAATCGTTGTGGAGTAATACCGAGTCGTGCTGGACAAGAAAGGCAGCGGGAGTAATTTTTCTTATTCCATGAATTAATATCTCCCATTTTTTCGGCCAGTACCAGGTACAAACAATGTGCGGTAGAGCGGGAAAGGATAAAGAGTACAGAGAGAGAAACTCTTCAGAGATGGTAGTAAACGGAGAACGGCAGTGAGGGTGTCACTAGTGGACGTAACTACTCTAATTTTATGAGATTAACTGTTACAGAGGGCACGATTGCATCGACACCTCAAACAAAAGTTAGCCCAAGTAGTGATATATCTAGGACAATTTTTCTCTTGACGAGCGAAAGAATAAAGATTGTCTAGAGTTATTATGGAAACAAAGTGACATTTTTGCTATTTATTCCTATCGTTTTAATTCCCAGTTAGGTTATTCAGATGGTTTTATTTCTGGTTAATAATATATAGAGAAGGAAACTTTCCGTTAAGATAAGGATAGTGCTGTTTAGACGGTATCCAAGTTTTTGTCTAGCTGATTCAGCCAGGGATCGAACCAGAACTCCTATTGTATCAGATCACCGTTCTTTCGACTGAGCTATTTAGGGCTCTCTAAAACTCATCTCTCAGATTCTGAAAGGTTTCACATAGCTTTTATAGCGTGAAGCTGTTTGTTATCATGGTGCTATTATAAATAGTTTTCTTGTGAGAATTAACATCAATCAGCGAATATAATTATAAATCTCGTAACAGCAGAAGGATTAATTGTCATTGTGTCATAGTCATTTTATAACTGTCGCACCTTTTGAGCTTTTAATTATAGGTCTGGTCTACTAAGTTATTTTGGTCTGGATAGCATATCTAAGAAAGTTTCTTTCAGTCTTTTATGAGCTGAGGGAGAGAGAGAGATAAAGAGAGAGAGAGAGATAAAGAGAGAGAGAAAGAGAGAGAGAGAGAGAGAGATAAAGAGAGAGAAAGAGAGAGAGAGAGAGAGAGAGAGAGAGAGAGAGAGAGAGAGAGAGAGAGAGAGAGAGAGAGAGAGAGAGAGAGAGAGAGAGAGAGAGAGAGAGAGATAATGGGAGAGAATTAAGGAACGAGGATGTGAACGAGTAAACTATCCGACTAAACGTGTGAAATTAGTGCAGAGAAGTCAGGACAAGAAAGCGAGCTCCAATAATTTTATCACTTTCATACGTCACCTTTCTTTCATTTTATGTGCACAGAGAGAATTTGGACCACTGTAAGATTTTACGAGAATTTCCATCCCCTTCAGTATAACTACCTATTTACATGTATAAAAGAGCCTTTACATCTCACCTCCTTACCTCCCACATCTCTTATTCATCTACAATCGCTTGCCAATTAGAACTGTAACGAAAGATCTCTTTTATTTTCTAAATTTTTATTTCTTTATAAATAAGAACTAGCTTTAATTTAATATCTAATACCAATATGTGTATCAGTTTTGTCTAACGCTCGTATCAACGAGTTCACGCCCTTTGCCATCAGCATCTTTGGCCATTACACTGAACCTTGAAGCATTTTGCGTACTGTCCCCCCAACAACTTATCACTTAGCTCTCCAAAGTTTATGTTTAAACTGTAAAATTCACCTTCTTCTGTAGTTTTTTTGACGAAGACACGTTAAAAGCAAGGCATTCACGTTAAATTATTAGTTTGGTTTTTTTTTTTACTTTATCTTTTGTCCCGTAATTATAAAGTTGTGTGCCTATTCCTTTTAAGCCTCTGTATATTATTTACAGAATCATATGCGTCCCTTTAGATCCTTTGTAATTGCCAAGTTGTCCTCCAAGTGCAATGCTTTTGCCTCATTGGAGCTCGCTCTCTCTCTCGCTCTCTCTCTCTCTCTCTCTCTCTCTCTCTCTCTCTCTCTCTCTCTCTCTCTCTCTCTCTCTCTCTCTCTCTCTCTTAGCTCTCTCTCTCTCTTAGCTCTCTCTATCTCTCGTTCTTTCTCTATCCCTCTCTCTTTCTCTCTTCATATCTCTCTTTAACATAGTAATACTTTAAGTTATGCGTTATATTTTGTATTTCATTTTGCTTTTTATCAGTTTGAGTTATGAATAATAATTGCCTTTCGACCTAAATGTAAACTATGCATCTTTTTTATTTTTAAGCCATGTTTCTATTGCAAGAAAGTCATGTGCTGGGAACGGGTTTTTTTTCAATGTGCATGCTTAGGTTTTGTATATCTTTTATATACTATTGTTGATAAAGTTTTATAATGCAAACTTCGGCCTCAACATTCTCTTAACTTTATGAAAGTATGACATACATTTTTAGAACGATATTACAGTTTTTTTGTCATAATTTTTAGGGTAAAAGTGTCATATTTTATTTATTTAATCTTTTACTGTTTTGTTTTCTTATTCGATCTACATCTACATTTCTAGAATTTATCTTCGGCCTGGTTTGTTTGTTTTTTTTCTTGTACAACAATATATCAAAAGCGAGGATTTCAAAACTTACCCTATCGTCTAAAGCTTAACGTCAATTTTTTAAGTTGAACAAATTTATAAAACACGCAAAAATGATGAAAATCACTTTACATGTAAAATACTAAATAGAACTGGTTCTGGTTGTTGGACATAGTTTATGGCTTTTGATAGATCAAGGTAACATATCCTTTGTTAATGCGTCGTATGGATCCCAAGAGTGTATCATTCTGCTTTTGTTAAACAGAAATGTTTCACAGTTATGAATTAGTGTAGTCCAAATACCATTAGACTTTATTATTACATACGGGGCATGTGGGGCATGTGGGGCAGGTGAAGGTTAATATTCAATGTTCTATAAGAGTGTTATATATATATATATATATATATATATATATATATATATATATATATATATATATATATACTATGTAGATTAAGATTTCATGCTTTTGTGCAGTTGACTCGTTAAGGCCGTTTTCATGGCCATATTTACTTTTTCTGCACAGGCGACGAGTCATCAAAGAGAGGCAGTTTGTCGATTTATTCTCGTTCATGTAAAGCGAAGAGACAGAGGCCTTATTTACAGAAAGAGAAAAATAACGAAGACGTCCAGCAATTTTCACACAGGTAACAAAAAAGGAAAAGAAACGAATGTAGAGATTTTATAAGCTTATTTAAAAAAGAATAAATATATAAATGTCAGACTGTTGCATCCTCAGGTTGAGAATGTAACAATAATTGGAAAACTATTTTTTTACAAGCAACTTGTAAGGCCCTGAACCCTTCAAGGAGATCCCTCAAAAGTATTAGAAACATAATATAATAATAAGAAAAGTTCCTCAATAACAATAATTATAATAATAATAATAATAATAATAATAATAATAATAATAATAATAATAATAATAATAATAATAATAATAATAATAATAATAATAATAATAATAATAATGATAATAATAATGATAATAATAATAATAATAATAATAATAATAATAATAATAATAATAATAATAATAATAATAATGATAAATAATAATGATAATAATAATGATAATAATAATAATAATAATAATAATAATAATAATAATAATAATAATAATAATAATAATAATAATAATAATAATAATAATAACAATAATAATAATAATAATAATAATAATAATAATAATAATAATAATAATAATAATAATAATAATAATAATAATAATAATAATAATAATAGTTTGCTATCATTGTGAAATTTGTTTATATTTTAGTTTTAAACATTCATGTTTTGTTTTTGTTTGATTGTTGTTAGTTTTTGTTTCATCATTTTGTGTGTGTGTGTGGGGGGGGGGTATATTTTTTTTTTAGATTATAAATCATGAGCAGCTATGAATTCCCGCAAGGCAGCGCAACTTAAAGAACTTTTTGCGGGAATTCAAAAGCATTTAGAAAGATTTTGAAAAATTTTGGAGAAGTCCACAATTAGCTGATTTCCCATTGGTCTGTTTGTCGTTAGTACTGGTTTATACTGCGTCTGATGGTCTCGACTTGATATGTCTTTGCAACATATCTAATTATAAGTGGATTTTTGTTTTGTTTTGTTTTTTGTTTTTTGTTTGTTTGTTCGTTTTTGTTTTTTTGCTTTTTTGTTTTTTTGTTGTTTTTTTGTTTTTTTTTTGGTTTGTTTTGTTTGTTTTTTTTGTTGTTTTGTTTTATCTTTAAAACTAAGTTTTTGTTATTTATAAACACGAATTATCTTTGATTCCTAGGTTTAAAAATGTGCCAAAGCTGATTTGAAATTTTTTCTTAATCTTAGCGTTAGAAAAAAAGGTTCCATATGGACTATTTATAAAAATGGAAAGATCGGCATAAGCTTTTCATAATATTCAAATAAAATGATAACGCTGTTATCCACTTTACAAAGCAATTTTATCTGTTACTCATGTAACTCGCATTGTTTCAAACTAAGTACACGGTGTAGCCTAATTCTAATTTCAGAATTTTAGGCCTACACGAAGTTCTTAAATGCCATCACTTCAAAGCAAATAGATCTACTTGCGTGTGTATCACGTCAATTTTAATCATGTTTGTATGTTTCTGTTCACTGCATGTGAAGGATCGGTAAATTAATACTAACACGTAATGTTTGTTATTTTTTCTTTATTTATTACTATTTTGTTGAGTTGTTCACGGCCTGTCTTATTGATGGCCATGGCTGTAATCATGCATCTGCGCTTCAGCGCCATTAATTTTTAGGGCGGTGTTAATTTTTTTTTTTTTTTTTAAAGCAGCTTTCGGGAATTTCCAAATCCAAACCAATTAAAAAAAAAAGAGTTACTGCGCATGAAAAAACGGAAGTGAGTCATTTACATCCTTGTGATTGTTTTTTTTCCACTTTCAGAATCATGATGAATCTAAAAAATGTCAGGCAACGATGGCTCCCATAAACTATTCTAGACTCCGACTGTATTTAGATCTAGATCTAGATCTAGTTAAATAGATCTAATTTAAAATGCGTTGTTTTGATACTTCATCTATCAATAGTGCAGATCGTTAAACAAATTTCAATTATCTGGATTAAACTACACTTAGATCTAGATCTAGATCTAGTCTAGATTCTATCATTCTAGAGAATCTAGATCTAATCTAGATTCTAGATCTTAAGGCCCGGTAAGTCTATCTTGACTGTCTAACAAATTCATCAAAGTTTTAAGAGGTTTTTACGATTACAATCTATCAACTGTCTTTGGTCATATATGATGTGAAACAAATATATATGTGTGTAAAATGCCACACTTTCCCAACTCAAGCTATGGGTTATAGCTAACTCATTTATGATTCATTATTATTTGGCTTTTAAAACTCTAAAATTAGCTCAGAGCCTTATTCCTTGCTAAGAGTAAGATTGAATTTAACTGTTGTGTGTACAAGTTGATTCTCTAAGTTGTAAATATAAGACCTTTGCTAGGACCAATTTGGGTTAAATCGACGAAAGCAAATTTTCAGGTATTGGCTCAACTCCTGTAGAGAACTATCTTTTGTCTTTTAGTGTTTCTTTTGCCCATATCAATGCATTTTGTGTAGTGAAAATGGACATGATTATATAATTAATAAAGTACGTAACAATTAAATGAACATGTTTAGGCCTATGGTAAATGAAATCCCCGCTCCCGCAGCGCCATTTAGATCTGAGTCATTGGATTGGTAACATACAAAGGTGGAACATAGTGCTACACAAAAATGTTATATATATATCTTGAAAAGTATTTATTTCTGGCGAATTAAACCTTCATATTGCTGTTCAGCCTATCAAATTCCAAATGAAACATGCAATTTTTAAGCTTTAAGGAAGGTTAGCCCATAAGTGCAAATATACCTTTTTTTTTTTAAATAAATTACAAAGTTTTAAATAGGCCTATTAGGTAAGTTTTACCATTAGTTCCGCTTTCTTTTCTAATTAAATTAAGAATTTTGACTGGGTTACTTCTCATTTAGAAAATGAAAGAGGAAAAAGTTTCAGCTTTGCAAGATTAATCTGATACGGTTACCATCTAATACCATCTAAACTCACAAAAATGAGCTTCAACTTTGTGTTCAGAGCAATAAAATTCTTCATTAAAATATCATGTTAACTTTAACTTAAGATGTTGGACCTATCTAAAAAAAACCAAACAAAATAATTCTAAGGTGTGGTTTATACCAGTGTGGTGTGAGTGATTTGTGTTGGCGGTGATTAGGCCTGCTAATCTGCCAATTATGACATCATAGGATGCTTATGATTGGCAGGACTGACATCATGTCTTTAGATGCATTCAAGCTTGACTACTGCCTCTAGTCAGTCTTATATTAGTTGCAAAGAGGAAAAAAGAAATTTCATTACAGATATAAATTACTACATCTGAGAGCAGTTTAAGGAAGAGGAAACAATAGGTAAAGGGAGAAAATTGTTTATGACTGCTTTAAAAACATACAATGCAACTTTTTATCTTTACATTAATATAACCTAGTCGGCTTATCAATAGTAAGCCACTTTTAACCTAATTTTTTTAAAAAAGTTTTCATGATTGTGGATGAAATGTGATTTAATCAACATTGCAATTGAATTTACAAAGCCCAAAGGCGTACTTCTTAAAAACAAAAAAGCTGATGGGATGATGATTGCTTAGGTATTTAGGCATGTGTAAATAAAATTCCCTCAAAACTGCATCTACACAAAAACCTTAGAATATTGTTATACAGTTTTAACCGTTTGAAATTGATTTAGAAAATGTAACCAATACTCTCAGGTGTAATTCAAGTTTTTATTTAAAAGGTTTTTATAGCAGATATTTATTGGTTTGCATACAGCAGCAAATGTTTTTGAAAGAATTCCCATTTCTGGCCTGATACTGTTTCAAGCAATCTTTCATCCTACAAAAATTATCAGGAAAAAACTGATATCAAGAAAGTGTCTCAACTTCATTGTATATTCATGGAAATAGCTTTGTCTTTAATTTTTTTTTAAAGATCTGAAAAGATGCCAGCATATTACTTGAGGTTATGCAGTCAATCTAATAGTGTTAGACCACTTACATAATTCGTGCTTTAACTCTTACACATGAACTTGATCTTCAAGCATTTTATTTCTCGCTGTGTCTTTGCAAAAGATGTGTTTTAAATATTAGTAATGCTTCATTTTAAATCAATATTAATCACTCCTTGCTTTTAAGTCACTTTCAATTTTTTTTATTTATTTTTATATAGATCTTCAGTTGCCTAGTTCCTTTGTTGTACAACTCACTGCATATCATTATCTTCTTTTAGATTCAAGAGATCAAGACATTTATGTCCAATTATGAGAAACAGCAATTTATGAAGGTTTATCAGGAAGAGCTGATATTTACCACATTGTGATCTTCTAGAACAATATTTGTAGCAACCCCACATAATGAAACATTTTGCAACAAAGACGCTTTGGGTAAATTATGCAATTTTTCTAAAGAAAGCTTGAAATTTCTGCTTTTTATACTGCTCTAAATTCTTACTTTCATATTGTTTAAAAGAAGTAAAAGCACTTAACCCTAGTCCTGCGTAGGCATTATATTTAAGCTTTGCCCTGACGATAACCTGGACCCTGCGATGCCATTAAATATATGGGCTGAGGTTCCGAACCGGGAGCTGCGGCGCCATCGTTATTAATGATTGATTGGCGGACCTGCTTGAAACATCATCATCTTCTAAACACCCCATCTCATATACTCTGTAGACTTTATATCTTTTCTAAGAATATCAACCAATGAAAAGGTGACAATTTCTTCCTGTTTGAACTACTGGGAGGCGATCGAGAGTCCCTGAGGTGTGAAGAACAAATTGCACATCTGTCAGAACCATGTTACGAGATGGGTAGTTGATAATACTCATACATGGGAAACCGGCTTCCTTCGCATGTGGTTGTTATAAAGACCGAAGAGCAAATAAAAAAACTAGACAGCTGTGACTTTACCACATGGCCCTTCCCCACCCCGTCCTCAATACAGAGTCCTGGCAATGACTTGGCATGACCACTGCCCCCTCCCCCCAGATTTCCTTGAATCATGTGGATTGCAGTTAGTAGTCGTTTTAGTTATAATGTAACGTGATTGGCCAATTTTTGTAAAAGCATTAGACCAAACAAATCTTGTTACTGGTCAATCACACCACAGCCTCTTGTCACTGTAAAGCCGAGTAAAAAGGGAGGAGTTTACTGAAGTGTCAAGAAAGGCATGAGTTGAGAGCGTGGTGTGTGTGTGTAAGGTATAAAGCCTTTGCCTTTGTTGTTGGTGAGTTTGATATTCTGTGAGCTGTCACTATGTGTCCAATGGCAGGAATGTATAGGCTGGCGAACAGATTTTTGAGCGAGTTTTACTAGATGTCTCACAAGTTGTAAGAGACAATGATTATGGGAGCGCCTGATAAGCATCGAGGGCGGACCTTGCTGCTTGGTCTGATTGTCTCACCTACCACCCCACCCTGCTCTCTGTGCTTAGTTATAGAACTACATCTTACCCATATTTAGTTGTACATCTATCTGTATAGTTACATACATGTAGTTTCTTTGAACAAAAGGACCACACACTGACTATTGTGGCTTTAGCTTAGATGGAAGACCGAACTAGACTCAAAGGTTTGCTGGTTCTAAATGAGTTACAATCTTTTCCAGCTTAGTTTTCATCCCCACCACCCTCCTCCCTCTTACACACACACACTAAACTAATTATGTATGTGTTTACTTTCCGTGCAAATCCAAGCTTTCATCAAAGGAATTGTTAATTATTGTAAACTAAAACTATCGTATCCAATGAACCTCTCTTTGAAAACTTATTTTTCTCTAAGCCTGCAACTCGTCCTTTCTTAAACTCTTAGAACCATGAAACATATTTAAATAAAGTTGTCACCTTTTGAAAAAATGAATGTAATTCTGTTTTGGCAACAAAAGTCTATCTAGACGCTTTATTGTGAATTACAACACGCTCAGTACAAACACAGGTAATCCGCTCTGCCACTTGCCCAGTCCAGAAGCTAACTGATCGTGGCAATGGTACAGTTTTCAGCCCTATCTGTGGGTAACCGCGTTAGCAGGATGAGGGTTAAAATAGCGAAGATTTCAAGCCTTCTTGGGGAAAAATGCATTTTCCCAAGTAGTCTTCTGCTACAAAACATCTCATTTTGTGGGTTGCTACACATAGTACATCTTGTGTTTAAAATTAAACTTGCCTATTAACTAGGAATCAACTCAAATGAGTTGGATTGCCTGCTACAATCAGTTTGTAATAATTTGTTTTTTTTTTATGTGGTGTCAGTTAAAGACTACTGTTGCACCTCTTTAACCATTTGAGATAAATATCTCAGACTAAAGAAAGGTGTTTCAAGGATAAAGTTTGGTAGAAGTTTATGATGGGATCATTGTAGAAGTGAGTTGTGTGTATACTATATTTAGGAAAAACAAAAGTTTGAATCTGAAGGGATCATTTTTCAAATTTTAAAAATTTGTTTACACCATTGTGGAATGAATTAAATTGAATTGGAGTGCCTTTTGTCAAAAGGTACCCATGTGGTTAGTTTACCATCCCTTGTGTGTGTTTCTGTTATATGTCTGTTCTTAGACTCCTGTCTAACTCTCTTGCTTTTGATCTTTTCCTAAATGTACATTATCTGATGTCATCTGTTAGTGTTCCCTTGGCCTGACATCAGCCTTGTCCAGCGTCATCAAGTCACATGATTGCTGTTTGTAATGAAGTGCAGGTAGCGCAAAGAAAAGAATTTTTTTTTTCTGTTGTCTTTGTTACTTTCATTGGAGTTTAAAGACTTACGGAATAGTTGAACGTGTTCTGGGAAATATCATTTTGGCTTGTTTGCACTCACTAGTCCCAGGTTTTTTTTGTTTGAAGTAAAGACCTTAAAATATTGTTATGATGGGTTTACAGCTATCATCAAATGCAGTAACAGTTAATAAGACCTTTGTAAGTTTCATTTTCTGAGCAATTGTAAGGTCATATATTCATAACTTCATTTTCTATGGTATCTCCCTCCTCCCTTTCTTTCTTTTTATTCCTCTCGCTCTCTCACTTTCCTCTATCTTTGTTCTCATTTTTCTAATTTTATTTTATATCTTCCTCTCCTCTTTTCATTCAGGTCTCACTATGTGCCTTCCTCTATTTCTTCCTCTGTATCTCTTTTGCCTTCTCTCTCTCTCTGTCTTTCTTTATTCAGAAGATTTGTGCCCTTGACACATTGTCAATGCATGTATAGCTTTAGAAGATAAATGAAGTTAATAAACAAATAAAATGGCAAATGGAGTTAGATTGTTTTGCACCGTCGTTTCTGTTTGGAATAATAAATCAATTCTATCGTAGTAGTTATAACAGAGAAAAGACTATTTACTCCGAAATTGATTTCAACTTTTATCAAGTTGCATGAAGTCAAACGTTTTCCGCACCATTATTTCTTTCTTGAGAAGATTTGGAGAGTGAGTGAGTTTGCTGTTGAAGTTATCACAGTGAAGAATCATATATATTGATAATCTTCTATTTTTATTGCTGAGAGGAATCACAGTCAAATCAGAAGCGGATTTGTTTGATAAGCCTCAAGATTAAGGTTAGTAGGTATTTATGGGCAGCATTCCTATCTTGATAATAAACAGCATTGAAAAGGTTGAAGCTCATTTGTTATCTCCACAGGTTGAAAGAGTTTTGATAAAGGCCTGGTGTTCTAGATAGCCTAGAAACAGTTATTTATATATAGTTCATTGCAAGCCCACTGGCTGATTAGTGTTGATTGTTTGCTTGGAGCTGCCTGAGGTTTTTACTTGTGCTTTGGATGTTTTGTTTCCAGGATTTTTCTGCAATGATTTTGTGCATAAGATGTAGATTTATATGCCATTTTTAGACTATAAAAGTGCCTACATAAAGGTTTATGTTTTTTTATTCTTTAAAGTGATAGGTTAGTATTTAAGAGGGTGACAACCAAGTTTAACTAGTAAGTGTATGGTTTATATAAAACTTTTCAAAACTCTGTGAAAACATATTCACCATGTATGTGTACGTCACTGACAGGCTATGTCCAGGCGCTAGAGACACTGATAGCATGAAGGTTATCATCAAGTTCCACAACCACACTGAGATTGTGGAAAATGTTAGTGTGGACGAGAAGTGTTTCCCCTTGGTAGGCGGAGTGCACCCGTACCCTGAGGCCTCCCAGCAAGACTCCCATCTGGCCAACCAATCTTCTCTCTGGTTCAAAACACTTGCCATTGACTGCATCTTTGTGGACTGTGACAAGAGGTAAGAATCAAATTAGCACATTAGGCATTTGTGATGAATGAAATATGCCATGATTAATAATTCTTTTTATTCTCTATTCTCGGCCCTTGGTGGAACATTTTTATGCCATGCTTGGGGGTTTTTCACTGAAAGTTCACTTTATTATTTGTCTTGTCTAAGGTTGGATCTGTTCACCTTTGGTGCTATCCTTTTCAAATGCTAAAGGAGGTAATTACATTTAGTTGCATTAACAAGCTTTTAACTGTCTGGTGTATATTTTTATATAACTGAATTGATTCTTCTCTAATGACCAAAAGCTGTTACTTAATACTATCAATTGTGGCAAAAATTGATTTTTGCTTAAAGATCAAAATACATATTTAATCTTATTCTGCTTTGAAAATGTCCGTTGCTTAAGCTGTTTACACAAAATCTGACACAGAATTCCCATGGGGAAATAAATTAGAGTGACCAATTCAAAACTGTACCATGGTCAGAATATCTATTATGAGTGGGACAAGTTAGAATAAATAGAAATATTTGGCCTATAATATTCACTGGCATTTATTTTTTTTTAACTTCTTTCTTTTTGTTTTTATTTAGGTAATCATCAAAGTCTTTTTTTTTCTTTAAAATAAAGCTCATATCATTTTGACACAAATATTTCACCAAAGATGTTATTTCCATGTTCTCTTTTGAGGTGCTAGAGATCAAGCTTGGTCAGATTCATAATAATTTTATTTAAGTTTAGACTTCGGAGGTTATTTATATGACTGGCACTACAAATAGTAATGAGCACAAATCTATTGGTTATTCAACAAGTACACTACATTTAAACTCAATAATAATTCGGAGACATAGTTTTAAAGGGTTTTTTTTTCCTACATGATTTGGTTTCAGAGTTTGGGTGGTGTGAATATAGGATGGATTATTTGCAGTGGGTTTTTCTTTTTTTTTTTTTTTTTTTAAACATTTTACTTGGTTGTCATGTCTTGTCAGGGTTCAAAAACAAAAGCTTTCATTAAATTGATGTTTTGGTAATTTGTTGTTTCCCCCCCCCCCCCTTTTTTTTTTTCCTCCCTACTGACTCTTTGCTCTCTCTCTCTCTCTCTCTCTCTCTCTCTCTCTCTCTCTCTCTCTCTCTCTCTCTCTCTCTCTCTCTCTCTCTCTCTCTCTCTCTCTCTCTCTCTCTCTCTCTCTCTCTCTCTCTCTCTCTCTCTCTCTCTCTCTCTCTCTCTCTCTCTCTCTCTCTCTCTCTCTCTCTCTCCCTCTCTCTCTCTCCCCCTCTCTCTCTCTTTTCGTGACTAAGTTAATTTACGTGCTACTGTTTTGTTTGTTTGTTTTTTTTTTTTGTTTCCTGATGTTTAAGTTTCATGTCCTATTGATTACAGACATAATTATTCATGTCTTCATGGGATTTGCTTGCTGTGGATAAATTTTAATTTTTTATTTAATAATTTACTAAGTTTATCATGCAGAAGATTTCCTATGCCCTTTAAATTCATTCATTTATTGATCGTGAAACATTTTCTAGACATCTAATCCCAAAGACAGGGCTGCTAAACTATTTCATTTGTTTGTGCACTTTGCCATGTCACTGTTATTATGTATTTTATTGGTTTATAATTACATATATTGTTATTCTTATTTTGCTGTCCACGATTTTATACAAATTTACACAATTTTCTAGAATATTTGGTATACATAGCATAAATTTATGTCATGAGTCAGAGGATAAATGTAAATGTTAACTGATAGACCTTTTTATCATGAGATAACAGTATGTAATGCACGTGTAGGGCATGAAGAAACGTCATGTTTGAAGGGAAGTGGAGCATGGGGTCAATGGTCAGTGGGTGAAGACAGCTTAGATAAACTAGAAAAATTGATAAAGCATTTGCAATCTTGAAAATCTTAAAGCTTCTGTATTTAGCTTTTAGTTCATTGAAATCACCAAGAACTTATGATAATATTTTTTTGAAATCACCAAGAGATTCAAAGGCTGCAGCTAGATTCTTATCATGGTCAGATGAAATAGATGAACAGTTATGCAGATAGCTTTAAGTAGATTGAAAAGTGGCACTATGAAGAGAAAGGATTGGAGCTAAGACTCTTGGTTATTCTGTTGGACTTTTATAAAATTTTGTTTTTGTTTAGTTCATACGAGTTGTTTTCTTTTTTTTTTATGTCTCCTAGATGTCACTATATTTCATGAAATATAAGCATGAACCCATACACCCTGCTGCTTATGGTTATATTTTAGACCTACTTGATGAGTTGGTTTAAAGTCAGGTTACCTTTAACTTACACCTGGTTTTGCTGTACTATTTGAAATTGACATGACATTTGACAAAAGTGAAATCTCAGGTTTGTACTCAAATTATTTTCAAACAAAACCAAGATTGAAACTATAAGACAAACCAAAGCATGAGATAAGGAGACAAACCATTGAATACTGGGGATTGGTTTAAAGTGTATCCACTTTTATGATGATAGAATTGTTGAAGTAAAAATAGTCACAGCTCTAGATAGTAGTCAAATGTTGGCTTTTCAAGTTAACCCTAAAATAATGGTTGCGGAAGGGGCCAGGTTAGATGTAAGGGTATCAACAAGAATAGAAACAGTGAAGATAATGATAACTGATAACCTTTTGTATTTCTGTTTCAGTATGCTGCGTTAGTGAACACAAAGGCCAGTCTCATCATAAAAATTATACTAACACACATAAAAAGTTTGCTCAAGGTCCAACTTAGGATAAAAGTAGGCACATGTTACGCACATGTATGCGTGTGGGAGTGGGTGTGGGAGAGGAGTTTATGAAAATAAAGTCTCTCTATTATCAATGGGTTTGAGTAATTCTGTAGGACTCTGTAAGAATAATAAACACACAGATAAGTCAAGGAAAATAGACATAGAAACATAACTGTACAAAAATGTTAAATTTTATCATGCTTATTTTTTTTTTTTCACAACATAAACCTTTATTTTAAAGCAATTTTTTTTTTTTTTGGTGTGGGGGGGTGGACAAGAGACTGCTGGCAAGGCTTATTCTCTTATGACAAGCATGATATTCTCAGCATCATTTCACTTGATCAATATTTTCTTGTCAGAATTAAGTAAGAGTTTTTCAGAGTAGAAATACTGTGTGAAGTGAGATGTATACTTATGCCATTTGTTTCTCCCATTCTCTTTTATAGACAATGGGATAAAACATTTTGTGGGAAACCTGGGCCAAATGGCAAATGTATTAAACACAAAAACAATTTGCACAGAATTTTAGTTGACATGGCACTTAACATAGCAAGATTTTCAGCCCCTCCCCACTCCTATCTAGTTTTTTTTCCGTCCAAAAAGATATTTATGCGAATTTTCATTTCTATTTCAAGAAATGCACATTTGTATAAACAAAGTTTCATTTTCCCCTCTGAAAATGTTAGCATTTTTATGAGCTTTGTCAAATATTCACTTCGTTTTATAGTTTATTGGAGATTCTGCCTTTACATACCGTATATATAAGCTTCAGTTAAAATAGTTTCCATTTTCAGTATTTTACTTTCCTTTCATCATTATCCATGATATTTGTTAAAGTTTGGGGTTCTGTTTGAGTTTTCCACCAAGATAACATGAGCCAAAATGAGTTCTCTAGATAAGCTGAGATAGAATGATTCAGTCACTTGACTTTCAACCCAGAGAAATCGGTATGACTGTCTGCTCATACTTATGCTGACCTCATTTTGAAATCAGGTTGACAGATGTATGACACAATTTTGACTTTGATAGGCTGATATTGACAATGGGAGCAGTGTTGGAGCTGAGCCTCACGTTTTTGCAATGGTTGTGTACAGCTTTTGCTCTGTTGCTGCACCAGCTTTTGTAGGTGATAGCTGTAAATATTTGTGAAGCAACTCTTTTGACACTATTTTGTTTTTAGATCTTCTGCTCCTTTCTAGTTTTTCCTCTTTAATTTTTAAAGGCCAGTCACATCTTTTTTTTTGACATGGACTGTCAAAACACTCTCAACCTCTAGTTGTTTTTATTTGTTTGGGTTTTTTTTTATTGGTAGAGATAAGCCCTTTATTATTGTACAATTTAAATAATTTTCATTCAACAAAAAGAATTGAAAAATCAGAGCTTGGTTTTCATACCTTAATGTTTAGTTTGATAATAAGTATAATCCACCATGTTATCCCAGCGTTATAGTGCAGTTCTGCTAAATTTTTATATCCAAGAATCTCGCACGTGAACAATAGAAGAACTGTCTATCCTTCCGCTGGAGATTCAACATAAAAAGTTTCGGGGGGGGAAAATGAATTATTTGTTGGCTGGATAGCATAGGGAACTTTAAGGTATATTTTTTCTCAAAGATATAAGTCATGTACTTAATTAAGTTTATGATATTCTGTATTGCCTGCACTTAATGTTAGATTTGAGTTATCAAAGGATATCTTTTTTTTTTTCAGTTACAGAGGACTGTGTGAACACTGAACCACATTACTGAGCATATTTGCTTGAAGCATATAAAAATAAGTAAATTTACTAAAACTTTCCTTTTTTCAGCATTATCTATCAATGTGTTTTATGAAAATCTGATACAGATAGAATAATACATTTATTCTCTAAGTCGGGAACTTTGTTCATCTTAACTTTAATAAACAATGTCTTTGTCTAATGAAGCTTAGAGATCATAAAGTTATTCAAGGAAGCTTGGGACTTAGTTGTTTGAGTCCATCCTCATTGCTTAAACAATTTATTTTCTTATAAATTAATCATTTCTTTCTCTTTCTATTCTAAACGCAGTGAGGTGCACTGGTTTCCCATGGTTGGTGACGTGAACCCAGATGTTGGTGTTATCTTGAGAAAAACCAGGCCTGACCACTATGAGAGCAGCTTCATCATGAGTGTTGCCAAACCACTTTTTGAAGATGCTGCACTTTATGAGTTGGACCCTTCCCTCAAGGGCATGATGCTGACCTGCTCTGAGGCCATGAGAAAACTGGCCCTCAAAAAAATGGGCAAGGCAGACTTTAACAGAGCCATTGCCAGCATCCTGCATGTTTACATCCTGCCTTCAATCACTTTCTCCTCTGAGGATATGTACTGTCTGTCGCGCACCCGCTGTCTGATAGAGGAGCGCCTCAACAATGCAGAGAATATGATTAAATGTGTGGTAGAGAGCATTGACCGCCTTGAGACCTGTCTAAGCACATTGAGATCCAATCTGCTGTTCCGAGAAAATCTGCAAAGTGAGGAGTACCTGCAAACCTGCAATCGCAACTTCCTGAAGGTGTTTGTTAAAAACCTTGAAGATGTGCTTGTCAACCTGAATCTTGGCTTAGAGGCGCAGCAGAGTAAAGTGAATTGGGCCAAGCAGCATGATGAGGAGACTAAGGTATTAGAGCTAAAGGTTACTCGCGATAAGCTGCACTCAGAGATTGTCGAGTTGATCAGGGTGCGTGAGGCCATTAGGAATGTGACAGTGAGAAAAGATTATTCCATATCCAAGTTTTCCAAGAAGCGAAAAAAGGCAGTGGAAGTGGCCAGTTGCTTCCATGATGTGTTTGTTGAGGTAGTGCGTCGACTTGAGGCTGAGAACAAAAGTTTAGAGCGCCTGTGTCAAGATAAGCTAAACATCAGCGCAGCAAGAGAAGCAACAATGTCTGCAATAATGGAATTGGAGAATAACAACAGGGTCTCAGAGAGGGCAACCACTTTTGAACCTGAGGACTTTGTGGACTACAGCATTGATACTGGCTCTGGTTCCAAGAAGTCAGACCTGTGGCCAACATTTCAAGAACAAGTGAGTGCCATTCTAGAGAAAAGTTCGTCCAAGTCACACCAAATTCACCATGAAGGTTGCAAGTCTCTCTCATATAAGATAGATCTTGCTCTAAGCGAATTCAACCTAGCTGTATTAAATGGTGTTCAAAGTAAACATGAGAGTGGAAATCAACTGAATTTAACTCAGGCTGAAGTGGAAATGAGGAATTCTTCCCCCCGTCGGTCCAGCCGTCGCAGCAAACAATTACGCAGTGCTGTCTGCACATGGAATGAAAAAATCTGCATTCATGAAGCAACTTTTAATTCAACATCGCCTGGTCCACTTGTGACTACACAAGACAACTTTGATTTTTCAATGTGCACAGATGGAAATGAGGCAGCTGATGTTGAGGCTCCACAAAAACCTTTGTCAGGGCTTTCCCAAGGAGTGTCAAAATCAAAAAATCAAGAGGGTGAAAGCTCTGCCAATTGTAGCGGTTCTGATTTTGAATCAACTCAGAACCTTCAGCGGAATCGTTATCGGCATAGGATAAATGAAAAGCTTGCCTTGGCCTCTTTGCTTAAATCAGTGGATGAGCTAAAGCAGGCATTGCAGACACACTTCAGAGAGATGGTCAGCAGCCTCATCCAGGAGCAAGAGAATGACCTCGGTCTAGACAGGGCTGATCAGAAGGAGCTTCTGTGGAAATCCTATGAGCGCATTTTTATGAGAGTAAGTTTGTCCTTTCATCAGTTATCTCTGTGTCTTTAAATTTTCTACAGATTTACGATCACCTCATTTCATGAATCTTTCTTTAGAATATTAATTTTCAGTAGTAGTTTTGTGTGGTCTTCAACGTAAAATGCCATAAAACCATGTTTTAGCTTATACATTACAGTGAAAGACTTGCATATCGGTGACCACAAAGTAACACGATGCGTATGTGACATGCCTGTTGTTTAGCCTATCAATGCACTTGTTTTCTCTTTGATTAAGAACAATCCTGCACCTAGAATATGTGGGAATTTTCTTTTACCAGACTGAACCATACTGTTGTCATGAATATTAGAGCTACCCAGTTAAACTCTGCTCTGCCTCCTATATGCATATGAAGCTATGTTAGGATTTCATATTTTTGCATATAGATGTAAGATAGGTAACTCAGCAAGTCAGTGAAAGTACAAAATCTTTTTTTTCCTTTTCAGAGTGAACTGGATAGGTTGACAGATCTGTATGAGACTTTACTGAGGCCAGGAGCGCAGCGTACATATGTCACACTCTCCACAAGTCCATTGCAAGCGATCCTTAACGAAGACAAAATTCTCCAGCTTTTCTATGGTTGTTCCTATGGTTCGATACCTGTGGATTACATATCAGCCCGTGGCTCAGGTACTGACAAGAAATTTTCAATGGCTAGGACTCTTTCTGAACCAAGTTTGGATGTAAGGCACTGCCCCATAGAAGAGCTCTACACACTTGCCAATGCCGACAGCTCTGACATACAAAAGAGGTTTCATCTTGAGTCTTCTGGAGAAGAAAGTGATCTGCCGTCATCTTCTGAGTCTTCTTGCTCCTCTTTCAAAGCTGATGATGTCAGTGGAGGAATTTCACCAAAGGTGCAGACTCATGATCATTCTGTAGGTTTTGCTGGTCAGAAGGGAAAGAGAAATGTTGTGGGGAAGAGTGAACCTGCTTTGACCTTTTCGAGTCAGGTGGAATCATCAGAAGACTCAAGTCATGTAAGGTTTTCTGATGAAAATGATTGCATGACATCTGCAGATCAAATTCTAATGCTACCAGGGCCCGAAGGAGATGTCAACAACGGGTCTCCTCTCTCAACTACAAATTCCCAAGCCCAGCAGTTGGAGTCATCTATCTCATCCTTTGCATCATCCACATCTTTAAATGATGAGGAAGATTCTAATCTTCACAAAAAATTGAAAAGGGAATTGTCTGTCAAGTCCTCACACGCAGTACTCTCTCGTCTGGAAACTGTGCTCTCTCCTTTCAAAAAAAGTGTTCGTAAGTGTCTGGAGGCATGTTCACTGATGGACAAAATGCGATATATGGGTAGGGCCATCCAAGGACTTAACCGCCAATTATGGCAACTGATGGGAGAGGAGGAGCAAGCATCCTGCGATGACATCCTCAGCATGCTAGTTGTGGCTCTCTGCCACATGCCAGAGGATGTATTCATCGGGCTCTACGTCAATGTCCGCATGCTCATGGACATCTGGCCACCTTTCTTAGATGGCACTCTGTGGAATTGCAGTCTGGTCAATCTTTATGCCTCTTATGACTTTCTTTTCACACACAATGTTTTTGAGAAGGCTGTACGAGACTACTCAGGTAGTTTGCGTCTTAAATTTTGAGCTTCCACTATTTCACTAATTTTTTATTGCAATTTAAATATGGTTAAATTTGGTTAATGGTCAGATTAGTTTTGTTTCACCTGGACCTTCTTAGGAATGTTGCAAAAGAGATCTTCATATATTTTTTTTCGTTTTTTTTTTTCATGTAATATTGTTATCTTTTGTTCCAAAAAATACACTGAGAATGTAGAAATGAATCTCACTTTTGTGTTTAAAGTACAAAGTCAGCCCTTCAGCTTGATCTTGTTGTCAATTTCAAATCAAAGTTTGGAGCAACTGCATCATCTTGGACCACAGGGATAATTGCCTGAATTTATGGGGTTTTAGTCACATGCTGAGAGATAATGGAGGGCTCTTAATGATGTTTTTTTTTTGTGTGTAAAAATTACAAAGAGATCTACGGGCCTACATGTTAAATGTAAGTGCTGGTCATTTTTTCTTGTGATGTTTATTCATCATAGGGCAGACAGGCTAATATTGTTTCTCAATTTCATGAAAAATCTCTCCTCTGCAATTAGTTTTTGAATTTCAACTTTATAAAAATCTTACCTATGCAATTCTGGAATCTATGCACAACAACTCAGAGTAACAGAAAGAGATTTTTGTGAAATTATATAGCTTTAATCTTGTTATTTTTTAATGTTAAATCATGTTTTATTTTTTATTTAATCAGTCATCTTTTTTTTCAGTTGTACTTCTATGACAGAAGCATCATAATTTGCTTCTCTGAGTCTCCTTTTTTTTCTAAATTGAACTTGAATATTTGTATAATTTATAGACATATAAAATATTTTGTAAGTTTTATTCATAAACTAATTTATTACTTTGCGTATGGATAACCAGACTTAATTCAGTCATAGTTTTATAGTAACAGAAAGCATGAACTGAGGATTAATGGTTCTAGCTATTTACAAACTTCTATAAACACTCCAATTTTTTTTTAATTTAGTTTAAGATTTTTAGTATCTTCAAATCTTGGACCCCTTGGCCCTCTGAAACAGAAGAGGGAATTTCTACTTTTGATCGCAGAGTTGTAGGATGTAGGGTTTGAGATACATAATAATTAAATTTTTGCAGGGAGGGTAGTTGCTGTGAATTATTATTTATATGTTAAGAATTAAACCAAAAATAATTCTTTTTCATCCTTTCTTTTTAGAAAAGCCATATTTATATTGCATGGCTCTTTTTTTAATGCTGTTATGATTTCAATGCCAAAAACCAAAAGTTTGTTTAAGACATTTTCTATTTAACTTCTTAAAATTGGTGCCAAAACATTCTTTCAACCAATGTTTCAAGTATTTTTTTTTACCTATTTTAACCATTCTGATATTTCTCATTTCTTCTTGGACCTAGATACTTTGAGTCCATGTGCATGTTCATGTATATAGGTCATTAAATGTTCAATTATTTTCAAATTTGTGTCCCCTTTGCATATATTTTGTAAAGAAATTGTAAGCTGTAACCCAATTGAATATCTAGCATAAAGATAAAATATTTGATAACATTGAAGAAAGATTACTCAGAGGCAAGCATGGTATAATCTGTTTTCATCAGCTTTTGTATAATTTTATATCTTGTCAAAAAATGTAAAAAATCAAATAGTATAGATGTTGTCACACAATGAGCTTGTTTTGTTTGTTTTTTTTTAAGTTTTCAAATAAAATATCATTTTAAAGGCAAATCTTCCTGTAAAATCAACTTCCAACTTTGTAATACCATTGTGGGAATAATATGTTTCAAAAAGTTAATATTGCTGTTTAGGAAACTTGATTGAAAAAAACAACTTCTAAGGTTTTTGAAATTCCATCAGAGTAGGGAAGGCACAAAGAATGAAGGAAATAGGCTTTAATATGATTATGATGTGACCAAGTGCTTATTTTCTTTAAACATCAGTTTAATACTTTTTTTGGTGGTTCAAAAATAATACCTGTTTGTAATTATAGCTTGTTAGTGGTTTTCATGTAAGCCCAGTGCCTTTTTCGTCACAGAATGATGTTTCTTTCAGGTAGACCTACTGGCAGCACACCATACATATATTGAAACCAACAGAAAATGTTAAGCATATTATTATTGGTTTTAAAATTCTGTGGAAGAGATATTAAAGTTCCATAGTGTGTAAATTAATTTTGTGGGCAGGAGTGAGTATGGATTAGCTTTATTTGTCTTGTACACTTCAAACCATGATGAGGAGACTATGGATCATAGCAAAACTTCTCCTGCTGATCTAAAAGCGACTATACAACTCAGCTCTATGGGTTAGAAAAGTCTTATAAATTTTAGAGATTGGGGTGTTGAAGCATAGCAAGAAATGCAGCTAAAAAAATCAAACGAACTAAATGGCAAATTTTTTTATGTTTTTTCATATTTTCCAAGTATGAAAAAAATATTGCTATGCAAGTTAAATGGAGTTTTCAAATTTAACCTTACTGTGTATTAAAATTATCCCATTCCATGAATGATTTTTTTTTATAAATTGCATAACAGGAGTGTATCCATTGAAGCTCCTTTTTTGTTTACTTTTTTAGCTCCATGTTACCCAACTGGTTTTAGGTCTGTGCCATTCTGCTTCTCAAACAACAATCGATCGTGATTTTCTCAGTGCTAATAACTACTAAATAAGTGCAACTGCATAAGATTTTGTTACATCTCTCTCTCTCTCTCTCTCTCTCTCTCTCTCTCTCTCTCTCTCTCTCTCTCTCTCTCTATATATATATATATATATATATATATACACACAGTGGAATCAGCTGTGTTCCCGTTTTTTTTCCTTCTTTGTTTAAGTAACTGATTTTCTGAAAAAGTCAACGGCTTGGGGATATTCTCGCTTAAAGTCAACATCTCATTGTAGATGGAGAAAGGTGAAACCCATAAAAGGGTGGGTTGTATAGGGATGCGTGGGCAGGATATGGTTCTTTGTTAGTAAACCCAATACATTCAGTAGGTCACTGTGAATTATTAGCATGCTTAACAAGGCCTAGCTAAATTAGTGTGATCTTGCAGGTTATGACAGTAGCAAAGAAGGGTGCGAAGGTGTGGACGGGATGAAGGCTGGGTCAGGGGGTGTTTAGATCTAGACCTACCTCATCATGGGCTCGATCAATTGTTGCAAACAGTGTAGTTTTCTCCCCAATGTCGCTAGCCTTAACCAATAACATCCTTTTCCGCTTTTCCGAGCCTCCAATAATATTAAACAAGTTTTTTTCTATTTTTTTCTCTTTTCTTATTTTTTTTTAAACAATTTTTTTAAAATAAGGTCATAATTTTTTTTTTTTTTTTTTGGGGGGAATGGGGGTTGAAAGTAATGATGGTCCCAAGCCCTAATTAAAAGAGGGTAAAGCTGAAAAAAATATAGCAAGAATTGCAGGTATGTACGCATATTTTGTGTTTTTGTGTGTAGTACATTAAGTTGATTAAGTAAACCTCTTTTCAGACATGTGGTTTTTCTCTTTGCCTAAACAACTTGTTTAAATTTACCACACTATAACTAAAAGTAACAAAAGGGAGACACTGCAAAGGGAGATCACTATCATAAGTAACTAAAGGGAGACAACCTGTTTTTGTAACTTGAATTTTCAGGCTTGTTTCCTGAAAATGGATAAAGTTAACACATTTTTTTGGTCCGGAGGTTTTGATTTTAGGCCGATTCCACTGTATGTATATAACTTTCATATTTGAAATCCAAACACACTGGGTTGTTTTTTTTTCAGCAGAACTTGAAAACCACAACTATACGGCTTGTCATTTTTAGAAACTAATATGGTCCAATTGATGTAGAATTGTTGCAATGTCTTCTCTTCGAGTTAGTTTAAGAAGAAATCAGAGTGAAATATTGATTTAGGAAACTGTTCTTTTGATGCATTGTGCATAATTGCTTTCTTTTTTGGGGGGGCTTATGAATAAAAATGTGCAGTCTACTTTGATTGGGTGATGTAGCTGATCAGAAGGTGATCTATCACTGCGGATATTTAAATGGGGGGGTCTAACCAGAATATGCTCCTCTTTCTTTTAAGAAAAAAACAACAACTTTGTATTCAGAACATTAGGGTATTAGACACAAGTTCACTTTCCTATCTCTGTGTTCAAGGATGTTCAAACAGGTTCCTTTATTGAACTCATGTTTTGTACAGATTGAGCCATTTGCATCACTTCATCCAATGTTAACATTTGTGACATTCAGTGATGCACAATTGAAAAAGGCTGTTGCTGTCTGATGATGTTTCAACATGTATTTACAACTTGTGCAATAGTTCTTTCTATACTTTAAATTTACAATAATAAGTGGCAAACCACCTCTTTTTCGGAGACTGCTGGTTGCACATTTTGAGCAGTAAAGGAATTTTTTTCTTATTCCTTGCTCAAATTGCTTCTAGATTTGTCATCACTCAAAATTGTGCTGCATCAGTAATGTGTCTTTGACTTCCAAGTTTTGGATATAACATATTGCAGATCTGTTTATTTTTAAAAACCTTTTTAATTCATTTGAAAGCAAGGAAATTGTTTAAAAAATGTCTTCTTTTTTTTTTAATCATTTTATTTTTTATCAGGGATGGAGGAGGGGGTGGGGACAGATTTTTCCCAAAGGCAAACGTATTTTAAAAAGTGCAATTCTCACTACTATCCAGTACCTGCACACATAATTAAAAAAATTATGAGTTTTGAAGTCACCTGTACAAGGAGTTTTTTGTGATTATTCCACTAACTTACAGTGCATAAAATACACATCTTCCATGCCGACTTTTAAAAGGATTCAATTGCTCTTCAACCACGTTAGGTTAAAATTTAAAATGTTTTCTTGGTTAAGAAACACTCTTTTTCAACTTGTTTTTAGATCAAGTTTATATGGCTCAAATCACTAAAGTTTCAATTTTAAACTGAGTTTAATTAAGTATGTGTCATCTATTCCTCAGCCAGTGCTGGTATAATGATTTCAAATTTGTAGTCATAATTTCATTTTCATTTTTCAGTGACAATCAACTCCACATTTGATCAAATTAATAAGTTCTATGAATTATGATGTTTGCCATTAAGGTTAATAGGATTCATGGTTTTTAAGTTGTTGGTTGCTTTTTTTTTTTTAATCATGATCTAAGATATTGATTTTTAATGTTTTATCTGTTAAAATCCTGGTCTTAGAATCTACTCTATTTATGAGTGCTTTTGTTATGGAAGGCATTTTTAGAAAGTATTCTGCACCATAGAAAGCTTACAAACTGCATTTCTGTCTCCTTAAATTTAAATTGTATATTAAAGTTACATGTTGAGGTACACTCACAATGTATGAATTTTTTCCTAGCATTCCTTGTATCTGTTTTATATAACGAACATTTTTTTTATCATTTGCTCTTTGTCTTAAAATATTTATGATAATTTTTTATCTTTTGAGAATAGGTTTTGAGCACTATAACAGAAGAACTGTGTGATAGTAAAATTGTGATGTAATAAGTATTACTTATTTATTCACCGAAGAATTCCACTCTAAAAAAATATCAGTTGTTTAAAATTGTTAAACATCCCCTCAATCTCTTAATGTCTTAAACAGGGATGTACTGGAATTGCACTGTAATTTATATACTGTATATACTATTTGGTTATATAATGTAATCTTTCCTCCATGTTGATACTTTTAAGCAATTCCTTATTTATCAGATCTAGAGTCATTGTCTTCTTTTTTCCAAATCTCTATTTCTATGATATTTAATAAATAAACATCGAGATATTTCTGTCTAATTTTATTGAAATTTCTAAAGTGGTATTATAAGTCGTCTACTTTGCATGAAACCTGTGTAGATGAACACATTCCACAATAAAACATGAGAAAAACGTTGTTTTTTTTTGTTTTCTTCCTTTTTTCCCCCATTTTTATTGCCTTGTTAAAGAATCTATGGTGTCTCTTATTTTTTTCTCTATTATTACAAAGCTTTCTTACCTTAACTTTCGTTTTCCTTTTCCTTCTTCTTTGCTTTTTCCTTCCTTTTTCTATATTTTTCTTTTTTTTTAATTCATCGTAATAACATTGTTATTAGCATACTGTTTTTAAGAAGTAAAATAATTGGTACCAACCATGTAGACGATTGAATCAGATATTGGTCCGAAAAAGAAAAAGCAACTAACAGGGTGATAAGTGTAAACCATAGAGATGCTCAGTTAAAAAAAAAAAAAACGAAGAGAGAGCATGGACTCTTTACTGTGTGGTGTGGAGGTCCACATTGAAGGAGGGATCAGTGCCACCTTTAGGGCAAGGTGCAGATTAAGCCCTACTAGAAACTTGCATTGATATAGTAACCAAATTCTTTTTGCCCATATTTGATATACAAAGAACAAAAATAAAGCATCACAGCTTACAGAAAATTAAAGGCTAGACATAAAACAGCTATAACGGAAAAGGGCACATGATAATTTAAAGAAAAGGGAAAAATTTGAAGGTCACACATTTCGTTAAAAGTATACATGTATTACAAGA
>JAWDGP010003511.1:0-22500 GCA_033675545.1 Elysia crispata
GGAATTATGGAAAACCGCATAGGGACAACTTTTAATATTGCTGATCTATTCTATTTTTTTTTTCAGAAATGGTCAGGTTTATTTTTACGGATATAACTTTAAGCATTTGAATTTTTTAAGAAATGTTGTATCAAGATAGTTGTCTTTCAACGACTCTTAGGCCAGGTTTTAAAATGATTAAGGTTTTAAGTTGAAGAATTTTATTTTTGGTGCTCACTGATCTGTTTGATAAACAATAGCTGCCGTTGAGCAGATTACTTTTTGGGCATTAATTTTTTTTTTTTTATATAGAAATAAGATAATGTCAGCTTACCTTTAAAAACTGGAAATGTTATCGATCTCATTCATTAATTACAATCTAAATTGGTGTATAAAATTCACAGGATGGAACAAAGGCAAACAAAGAGAGGAAAAAGAAACAAAGAAAATACTACTAAAACAAAAAATTAAATATTGCCCGAGGAAAGATACGAACCTAGAATTTTTGAACAGACAAGAAATTGATGATCCATATAAAGATTTTGTTATAATTTTTATCGTGATGTTTTAACCTATTTTTATCAACTTTTAACCTGTTTTGTTACCCAGACCTATGATTGTTGGTACGGTATCTGTAAAGGATGCGACTGGGTTTGCCCGTACACTTGCCTCTGGGGACAATCAGAATCCAACAGCGCAAGTCCTACAGCAGGTAAAACGGCTTCTGCTGCACCAAGAGGCGATACGAAGTCACCGATCTCCGAATCAGAGGCCGGCCCAGGCACTGGACAATTATCCCAAAAACAAAAGGCTGGGTCCGCACAGGAGGCCAGGCGTAAAAGGCAGGAAGTATTGGAGGCCCGGCGGAGAGAAAGACAAGAATTGTTGGAGGCCAGACAGAAGGCGTCGTTGTTGAGACAAGAGCAAGCAAAAAAGGCGAAAGAGGAAAGGCAGAGAAAACACCAGGAAGCATTAGAGGCTAAACGGAAGAAGCAACAAGAAGCATTGGAAGCTAAACGCAAAGCTGCCTTGCTAAGACAAGAGCAAGCTAGAATAGCCAAAGAGGAAAGGCAGAGAAAACATGAAGAAGCATTAGCGGCCAAACGGAGAAAGCAACAAGAGGCATTGGAAGCCAGACGCAAAGCTGCCTTGCTCAGACAAGAGAAAACTAGAATAGCTAAAGAGGAAAAGCAGAGAAAACACCAGGAAGCATTAGAGGCTAAAAGAAAGGCTGCCTTGCTTAGACAAGAACAAGCTAGAATAGCTAAGGAGGAAAGGCAGAGAAAACACCAGGAAGCATTAGCGGCCAAACGAAAGAAACAACAAGAAGCATTGGAGGCCAAACGCAAAGCTGCCTTGCTAAGACAAGAACAAGCTAGAATAGCTAAAGAGGAAAGGCAAAGAAAACACCAGGAAGCATTAGAGGCTAAAAGAAAGGCTGCCTTGCTTAGACAAGAACAAGCTAGAATAGCTAAAGAGGAAAGGCAGAGAAAACACCAGGAAGCATTAGAGGCTAAAAGAAAGGCTGCCTTGCTTAGACAAGAACAAGCTAGAATAGCTAAAGAGGAAAGGCAGAGAAAACACCAGGAAGCATTAGAGGCTAAAAGAAAGGCTGCCTTGCTAAGACAAGAACAAGCTAGAATAGCTAAGGAGGAAAGGCAGAGAAAACACCAGGAAGCATTAGAGGCTAAAAGAAAGGCTGCCTTGCTTAGACAAGAACAAGCTAGAATAGCTAAAGAGGAAAGGCAGAGAAAACACCAGGAAGCATTAGCGGCCAAACGGAAGAAGCGTCAAGAAGCATTGGAGGCCAAACGGAAGAAGCGTCAAGAAGCATTGGAGGCCAAACGCAAAGCTGCCTTGCTAAGACAAGAACAAGCTAGAATAGCTAAAGAGGAAAAGCAGAGAAAACATGAAGAAGCGTTAGCGGCAAAACGGAAAAAGCAACAAGAGGTGTTGGAAGCCAGACAGAGAGCGCGGGCAAGGAGCAACAGGAAAGGTTAGAAACATGACGACTTACAAAGCCCGCAGGCAGGGATAATAATTTCCAGCTTTATCTTTCCATGAAGTATACTAAGCATAATGGCGGACGAGCCAGAAATCAGCTTAAGATAACATTATTTGATGAAATTGTTACTTTCTTTTGACATTTTTGTAACGAAAGCAATGAAAATTGGGCGGATATTAGACGGACGTGATTTCTTAAAAAAGAGAGCAAATAAGTTACTCCTCGCAAAGAGCTAAACCTTTCCATACCTGAGCGATGCTTTATATTGTTCAGAAAATAGCTCGAGATTCTTTCCAGAATTATGCCTTTCATGTGAAAAATGACATTAAGTTACATACAGAACAGGACACTAGATGTAAAATAGAAGATAATTACATGTAATATTACTCTCATTAAAATTTTGTTTTGGTCTCACGATGGAAATAAGTATTCATATCCTATAATAATCGGCTGAACATGCTTGTTTGGTAAACTATAATGTCAACTTCTTTCTGTCGGGTGTAGAAAAACATTTAGGAAAAAATCAGGTTTACTTAAGCACAGCCTGAAAGATGCGCACCAGGTTACACTTTCGAACAATAAATAAACAGGAATCGTTCATATTATGAGAAAACTTCCAGAGTAGTGCGAGAAACTGAAAGATGAGAAGTTGGTTTAAAGAATTTGAATTTTTTAAAGGGGGGGGAGAGAGAGAGAGAAAGAGAGAGAGAGAGAGAGAGAGAGAGAGAGAGAGAGAGAGAGAGAGAGAGAGAGAGAGAGAGAGAGAGATCTATTTAGGGGATTTATGCTCGGAATGTATTCTGAGTAATTTAATTCAGTACGTTTCTTTCCTATTTTTTCTTTTCTTTTTGGATATCCAAAATACTAGATCCACAGTCATCGTAGAGTTCGAAGCATATTAGACATTAAGCTCCACACAATGAACAATGAAACAGTGTGAACAGCTTTGTTGTAGTTATCTTTCTATTTGCATTAAATTAGACTCAACAAATAGGAATTTTCAGAAATAGTCCATAGTGATATGAAACAACCTTCGAGTTGCTCAAGTCTTTCTACATATCGGTAACATACGTGTCATATCACAAATCTTTTTTTAATTAGAATGCTTCAGATGATTTAACGTTTATTTTATTTTTATTTTTTGCATTTACAAACATTAGTTGGTTTGAAAATCAATGTAATGATCACACACAATAACGAACAATCATATGTGAAGCATAAATAACTTTCTTTGTAGCAATCAGACCAGCCAAGTTTGATTCTGTTACACCTAAGGATTATTAATTCTGTTTATCTCAGTTTACACCCCCTCATCGTAGGACCTAACCTTTTCAAATAAGAAAGAAAAGTGTGATAGCACTATCTGGTTCCAAACAACTTTGGAACAACAAAAACCCTGGGTCTCCAAATAGTGATCTTTGTTTGAACAAGCTGTGAGTAATACTCGCCGGGTACAGCGCGGCAGGACGGTCCTACGACGTCAGTGCTTGCGAAACACACTAGGTCCTAAGACGTCAGTGCTTGCCAAACACACTAGGTCCTAAGACGTCAGTGCTTGCCAAACACACAAGGTCCTAAGACGTCAGTGCTTCCCAAACACACTAGGTCCTCAGACGTCAGTGCTTCCCAAACACACTAGGTCCTCAGACGTCAGTGCTTGCCAAACACACTAGGTCCTAAGACGTCAGTGCTTGCCAAACACACTAGGTCCTAAGACGTCAGTGCTTGCCAAACACACTAGGTCCTAAGACGTCAGTGCTTGCCAAACACACTAGGTCCTAAGACGTCAGTGCTTGCCAAACACACTAGGTCCTAAGACGTCAGTGCTTGCCAAACACACTAGGTCCTAAGACGTCAGTGCTTGCCAAACACGCTAGGTCCTAAGACGTCAGTGCTTGCCAAACACACTAGGTCCTAAGACGTCAGTGCTTGCCAAACACACTAGGTCCTAAGACGTCAGTGCTTGCCAAACACGCTAGGTCCTAAGACGTCAGTGCTTGCCAAACACACTAGGTCCTAAGACGTCAGTGCTTGCCAAACACACTAGGTCCTAAGACGTCAGTGCTTGCCAAACACACTAGGTCCTAAGACGTCAGTGCTTGCCAAACACACTAGGTCCTAAGACGTCAGTGCTTGCCAAACACATTAGGTCCTAAGACGTCAGTGCTTGCCAAACACACTAGGTCCTAAGACGTCAGTGCTTGCCAAACACATTAGGTCCTAAGACGTCAGTGCTTGCCAAACACACTAGGTCCTAAGACGTCAGTGCTTGCCAAACACACTAGGTCCTAAGACGTCAGTGCTTGCCAAACACATGAGGTCCTAAGACGTCAGTGCTTGCCAAACACACTAGGTCCTAAGACGTCAGTGCTTGCCAAACACATTAGGTTTGATCTCATTGTTAATCAGCAGTGCGCGATAGATGGATGAAAAAAAAAACCAGATTTTAAACTTGATAAAGCAGCATGATGTCATGACATTTTCTCCTTAATATCTTTACCTTGTTCATGAAATTAACCCCCCCCCCCCCCCCCCGTTTTTGATTCTTTGACGCTGGCATTATTTTAGAACCGTTGAGACAACAGAATTTGATATTAAAAAATTTTTAAAATACATGTACAGAAATTTTGATGGTTTTGCTCTCCTTTACAAAAATGTTTTTTGTCTATTTCGATTCAAGTGATAAAATGTATGTATGTAAATAATGATGCTGACTTTTATCTTAGTTCGTTGACTGATAAACAATAAAAAAAAAGTCTTGGGGTTGATGTTTGGTTAATGTTTAAAGTAAAAATAGCTTGTGTAATTATTTTCTTATATAATGTAGACATTAAGTACCGGTATGCACTGAATGTACTTCAAGATCATTTTATGAATAAACTTGACTGTTACATTTGATACAAGGAATTTATTGTTTTTTCTTTTTTGTTTTTCTTTTAATTGCGGGGAAAAAAATAACAACAACAAAAAAAAAAAACGATACTGAAAGTGTTCACCGTATGCACACACACACACATACAGGTACAAATTTCAAAAGTTATTGATTCTTTTTGTATCCAATTGTTTCAAACCTACCACAAGCTGCATTAGTCGAGATCAAGATCCACATGACGTTCATAGAAATCACATTAAGTTTCTTAAGGGTTTCAGACCAACACGTCCAGAGGTGAATGATGATCAAAGTTTTAAAGAGAAGATAGGTCTACTCACAATTTAAATAGGATAAGCACATATCCTTACAAAGGAAAGATATCACTATTTTGTCCTTTCGTTTCTATGGTCTTAAAGGTCATCCGCCATATTAGTTTTGGTCATAATTAACTTCCCTTTCATGACAACAAACTTAAAATGGAGGCAAACGCGGCACTCAACCAGCATTTTTCCTGATTCATATATAAAAATGTACAAATTGCGTGGCTAATTTGCTACTGAGATTTAGGTTAATATTTTTTCAAGCTTAACATCACCCAAAAATGAAGAAACTGTGACAGTTTTACCTAAAGAACGGTCTGAAATCGACAACTTTCCGCTATAGATTGAGGCCATTTTTCTCATTAGTGTTAAAATTAAAAGAACGAAAAAGAAAACGAAACCACTTAAATAATATGAGGCATTCTCAAAATTACTATATATATATAAGCTTACGTTTTTGAATACCGTACTCCAACACAAAATAAAATTAAAAAATTCAAATTATGTCAATTATTTCCATAGAGATGTAGATCTAGTACGTCTGATTTAAAACGCCTGACGTAATGGCTTTTGGACCATTTAGTTTAGTTGAAATAGTTAGTGGTAAAGATTTACAAAATATGTCCTCAATTAAATTATTTGGCGAAGTCAGACTAATCAATGCTTAGCCTTTCTGATGCATTATTGGCAAGATATCGAAGATCTAGATCCAGCCTATGACAGACCAATCACCTAATTTTGGATATTCCAATCTTAAAGTCATGTATTAGTAGAGTAGATTCAATTGAAAAGCAGACAAACCATAATGTTTTTTTAACACAGAAGATTTACAAATTGAATTGCGTTTATATAATTTGACTCCAAACCTTGTCTAACTTATGAGGAAGAAGCATAATTTACCGTGCAAATGAACATGTGAGGAATACAACTGCATTGAAGAAATGCAAACTTCACAAAAATAGCTGACTTATAACCTTCAGAGGCATAAAACTGCATTGAAGAAAAGCAAAATTTACAACAATGAGCATTGGCGAAAGATTACGACAGTAAAGTAAAGCAAATTTTATAGCAATAACAGATAAGATATTTTCTCCAAAACTGCATTTGAAAAGCAAACTTTAAAAAAATAAAAGATAATATTTTATCTCCTCCAGAACCATGAAAGAAAGATCTCAAGCAAAAAAGTAAACTGAATTTGGGTTCAATCTTTTAAGCAGCCCTCTTTCCAGTTTATCTCTCTATCGAGACCATAATGTAGTACTGATGACCCATTACAAATACAATGTAGTGCCTGACCTGACTCGGTGAAAAAGTGCTCTCTAATACAAAGTAAAAACGTACAACTGCTCGAACAATGTGATAGAGAGGAAAACTTAAGGAATTTTTTTTTCAAAATTATTGGGTTACCCCGATTTGCTAAAGCTTATAATTATCCTACATCTAGTCACAATCGGTAAAACTCGTGCAAAACAAATTAAGAGTGCAAGTTAATAAAATGGATGTTTTTACTGCTCTTTGTTCAAAATTAGTGGAACTGGTCGATATCTTAGATATAAAACAGTATAGAAGTACTAAACGTTTGCAAAAGAAGCAGAAGTGGTGTTTATATTCGCAGCTGCCTCCCCGAAAGAAAAGGCGACGATGACATGTGTTCATAAAATACTGACCAATCAAAAATCGCTCCTACTGTCTTATAAATAACAGCGTTTTTTGCCAGGACATTTTTGTCCTTACTCTCTATTAGATTCATCAATTCTTAACCTTTTCAGTTTTTCACTCCATTTATATTACAATTCAACAGGTATTTGTGTTAAGATAGTCATTCGATTTGGAAATTGCAAAACACTGAGAAGAATACATTTTAAAGGATATTTGATTCATCATTACAAATTTGGCAATAAAATTGATGAAATTAATTACAAAACATATTAAAAGAAATTTCAAGAGTATTTTCAGCCTCAATACATAACTTGTCTTTTCCTTTTTTTTCATCGCGTGGGATTTCCACCTTTACAGATCAAATTTTAGTTATTTAACACTGTACATTGAGTGGTTTTGAAGGAGATAGTGAGGAAAAAAATGGAAGTTCTCTTTATAATATACATCAAAAAAGAATTATAAATTTTTTACTTTAATATATAACATGAAAAAATCTCGTCAGTGCCACGAAAATTGTTTTGATGTTATCATTATGATTACAACCCATGCAAAGAAATAATGCTCATATAATCTGTAGTCCAAAGATACTGAAAGCCTTCAATCTAAGAAATACCAAGAGAACAGCCGGCTGTGAACTTAATTTATGTTTTATTTTAACATTCCCGGGAATAAACGGGGATCAAACACGCACATCTGTATTAAACAAAAAAAAACAAACCCACATTGATAATCATTAACATTGAACTTTAAAAGGTGTTCATCTGAATGAGAAGCAACTTTATGATGAATGAGTTTGGGATAGGATTTTTGTGAAAATAGCATTTCTAATAAATCTCAACCTGAACAACTTTAACTAAAGGAGAACATGGAAATCGCATTTCAAATTCTCCAGCGTCAATTTGAATTATGTCAGGAAGAACTGATATGAAATCAAAATGCCGTCGTAAGTAGTAGGAACTCTGAGAATTTAAAACGACTGCACGTCCAGATATGATTGATGTTTTAAAGGGCAAAGTTGGAAGCTTTTGGAGCACTAAGAACGTCAAAGAACCACAAGATATAATTTGTTACCTCCTCAAATTTTATGAAATGAGACTAAATAACTATAAGGTAGCATTCTTTGGAAAAATAAATCAATTCAGTATCAGATGTAATCATCATTTTTATCTGATGAGCGAGGAAGTGTGTGGAATTTGGCTTTTAGAAAAAAAAGTTGTCTCCAATAAAATATCGATAAACTTTCTTAAATTTGTCCCAAACAGACTTGTACAAAACCTAGAGCTGAAGCCGTTGCTGTTACTCTAGAATGCTTATCACAAGCTAAGTATGGCTACCAAGGGCCACCCAGGCTATAAAGCATTTTCATCAGTAGGATGCTTCGAGATTGGAAGCCTTTTTAGTAAAGACCACTACAGACTACATTAAAACGAACTAAGGAGCAACTATTAGTTATGAGGAAGATTTATACTCATTAATAGGCGGATACCTCAGGTAAAAATATGAGTCAGGAGAAAGATTGATACCCATTAATGGGTGGATACCTCAGGTGAAACTATGATTCATGAGAAAGATTGATACTTATTAATGTGTGGATACCTCAGGTGAAACTATAGATCATGAGGAAGATTGATACTTATTAATGGGTGGATACCTCAGGTGAAACTATAGATCATGAGGAAGATTGATACTTATTAATGGGTGGACACCTCAGGTGAAACTATGACTCATGAGGAAGATTGATACTTATTAATGGGTGGATGCCTGAGGTGAAACTATGGATCATGAGAAATGTTGAATTAAATGAAACTCATTAATGGGTGGACACCTCAGGTGAAACTATAGATCATGAGGAAGATTGATACTTATTAATGGGTGGATACCTCAGGTGAAACTATGGATCATGAGGAAGATTGATACTTATTAATGGGTGGACACCTCAGGTGAAACTTTAGATCCAGAGAAAAATTGAAGCTCATTAGTAGATGGATACATCACATTTAAGGGGTAGATATCTGTCGTGAAACTATGAGCCATGATAAAGATTGATACTCATTAATGGGCGGATACCTCAGGTGAAACTAGGAGTCATGAGAAATGTTGAATTAAACGAAACTCATTAATGGGTGGATACCTCAGGTGAAACTATGAGTCTTGAGAAAGATTGAAACTTATCAATGGAGAAATACCTCAGGTGAGAGTATGTGTCATAAGGAAGATTAATACTCATTAATGGGCGGATACCTCTGGTAAAACTAGAAGTTACGAGAAAGATTGATAGGTGGTTACCTCAGGTGAGACTATGAGTCTTGAGAAAGATTGAAGCTGATCAATAGAGAAATACCTCAGGTGAGAGTATGTGTCATAAGGAAGATTGATACTCATTAATTGGTGGATACCTCAGGTGGAACTATGGGTGGATACCTCAGGTGAAACTATGAGTCATGAGAAAGATTGAAGCTGATCAATAGAGAAATACCTCAGGTGAGAGTATGTGTCATAAGGAAGATTGATACTCATTAATGGATGGATACCTCAGGTGGAACTATGGATCATGAGAAAGATTGATAATCGTGGATGGGTTGATAAAGGTCGGCATATTTATGGAAATATTTCAAACGATATTTTGTTCCTCTTTTAGTTCATTTCCTCATTTTCTTTACATCTTCTTGACTAGATAGCCTGTCTGCTACGAAACTTATTTTATATCATATACCTTTATAATAATATAGTCCACGGCATTCATAGTCTTTTTATGAGACGTCTTGACGCAGGGTTGACTTTTAACTCAAAGTTTACCTATTAAATTTAACCCTGTGAGGAGGAGGAGGAGGAAGGGGTCAATATGTTTCAGAGTCAATCGAGAAAGTTTTAAACATCTTTAAAGCATCTTTATTGAATTAAATCATTGTAAAAAAAAATCAACATTTTTTATGAAGAAGACCAGCATATATCCAATTTCAATGTGTTATGTCTATATTTACTTTAGGCTTTTTCCGGTTTCTCCGTTCACAATTTCGTTGTCCTCTATATGAACCTCAAGATACACCTTTTTACATGTCAAAACTTTAAAAAAAAAATTATATTCTCAAACCTTTATGTATTTAAACAACAATTTCAATAACTGCGAGCTAAGCTATATTAATCCAACTTTTTTGGTGACTTGAAAATTATAACTTGGCTTATTACTCACTTTCTGCAAATCATTGACCTCCGAATGAACGTAAACAAAAACAATACGTATGTTAAAGATTCTTTTTTCACATTGGGGTAATATTACTTGGTTGGAATAAAAAAAAAAACATCCAAAGGATGCGCCATTAAACGTATACAATCTACAATGGAAATCAATTCATGCACCTGCAATTTGATCTCCTACTCCTACACTGCCAAGCTGGATAAGCATTTCTCTAGACAGTGGTGGGGTCAGGGGTCAGGGTCAGGGGTCAGGAGCTTCTCATATAAGATGTAAGTAGTGGAGCCCAACGGTTAGACTTGACCACTCCATCTCCAGTGAGGCAAGACCATCTCTGGGATGGCGTGTAAGTGACCGGCCAATAACCAGCCAGTGGAGGCACTTGGCAGAGATGGTGTCTGTAGTACCTGAGACATACATGTTTAGTTTGTTTTGTCTTAATATATTTTTTAACATTTGCTTTTTTATGTTTGTAGCTGTAGAATGATGATCTAACAGACCCTAAAATTTGCTTATCTAAAGTCTAGATAATTATTTGATTGGCTGTGTAAAAAACCTTTTTTATGTTGTGGTTTTCTAGAAAGAAATTGACTAGCATTTGAAGATATTATCATACTTTGGATATCAATATGGTCTTATTAAAAAGCACACACATACACTCTTTCTCTCTCTCTCTCTCTCTCTCTCTCTCTCTCTCTCTCTCTCTCTCTCTCTCTCTCTCGTTCTCTCCCTTTCTTTCTTTCTCTTCCTTTCTCTGTTTGTCTATCTCTCACTTTCTCTCTCTCTCTCTCTCTCTCTCTCTCTCTCTCTCTCTCTCTCTCTGTCTCTCTCTGTCTCTCTCTGTCTCTCTCTCTCTCTCTCTCTCTCTCTCTCTCTCTCTCTCTCTCTCTCTCTCTCTCTCTCTCTCTCTCTCTCTCCCCCTATCTTTCTCTCTGACCTCCAGATCACGTCTGGCATCAGCTGGCAGGTGGAGGCCTGGCTCTCGCCCTGCTCCTGGCGCTGACCACAGCTGACCAGGGTGAGACCGCTTCAGCTCCTACCGGGTCCAGTCGCCAGGCTGCACTAGCAGAGTGTGTGACTGCCTGTAAAGAAAACTGCAGGTCTTACGTGAGTCACTCTCTTAGCATGTGATTTAAAACAGCGTTATGGTGAAAAAGATTATTCTAAGATGTGTTAGTTTTGTTGCACAACAGTTTCAAAGGTGAATTTCATGACAAGATGGGTCTAAAACCAAGTAAGCTTAAAGATAAATAGCATTTGTTTTGTGTGCACCAAATAGAATTTGATTTGGAAAGAGGAATAGCTTAACGTTTTGTCCGAACTGGAAACAGGATAGTTATAAGATAAGTTCTCATTTTTTTTACTTTCTCGGCTTATAAACTGTCTTGTTCCAATGGAACTAGTTGCTTGCAGTTTCCATTAATTATGAGGAGCGAAAAAAAAACATATTGAACCAAAGTTGAGTACAATGAAGAACGACGGTTAAATTGATATCTTAATGATCTATCTTTTCCGAGATACCGTAAACATCAAAATGTTTTATAAATTGCAGGTTTTATACACCCCACATGTCCAATAAAGAAGCGTGTTATAAGATAAATCCTTTCAGGCCTTAAAAAGCGGAAAATAATGATTAAAGCTTGGCTTTTTCTTTCAATGTTAAATAAAAAAAAACCTCGAATATTTCAAGCATGGATTCTTAAAGAATAAATGCAGGTCGAATGAGAGGAAAACCGTGTAACATAGGGAAAAAATTGAGGATAATGTAAAATTTGGCTCTAAAGCTCTAAAGCTCTGAATACACCCCACCCTCTTCCCCCCCCCCCCCCCCCCCCCCCCCCGTTTCCGCCCTCCCCCATTTATTCTGCAAATAATTTTTTTTTTATTTTCATGAATGTTTTGCTATTCCGACCGAAAAGGAGTTACGAAACATAAACTGATTCTTCGTTCATTTATTTCCTTTGAAGATCTCCACTCATGTTTCAGCTGATTGTAACTAACTAATGAAAGTCAAGGCTTAAATCAGCCAGTTTATTTGAAAAAAAAATCTAAAAACCCAACGAGAATCGAAGTGGCCAAAACACCTGGGCCATATTTTTACCCTTTGGCATGCTAATAACAAATCTCAAGTGTCATGCATGACATTGTGTTGGAATTGATACCACTGAAGTTTTCTGGCGCTGAGAAATATATTTATAGAGGAATAGATTAAAACAGAGTAACAGCTTACTGCGATGCAGCGCCTACTGGATTTTTCTATTTAAAGTTACTTGCTTGCTTAAAAGCTACCTGGTCCTTCATTTTCCACGTTACATTTCGTTAAATATATAAAATAAAATGAGTGGCCAGCTGCCTTTCTAATCTTTACAATTCTTGTCATACACCCGTACTTTTACTTTCAGTGTTCGTTGCCAAAGGTAAACAAATTTTATATCTTTACGGGACAAAGAATGTTGTATTCTACTCCCACAGCACTTTGCACACTTTAAGAAACGTTAAAGAACAAAACTTTAGATAGATAAACTTACAATAACAAATGCAAGATTCTTAAATCCAAGAGACGGTAATACAGAGCTTATATTCGAGAACTAAACAGACCTGTAGTTGTTAATAACAGCCCTAGAGAATGTGGACGGGTTCAGAGCTTTCAGCTGTAACAATTAAGTGAAAGGGCTGCTCATTGGTTCAAATCTCATCACAGAGAAAAAGCTAATTCCCAAAATTTTTCAAAATTTTTTACCGGCTGAACACCACCATGTGTCCCTCCTTCTCACCCTCCTAAAACACACACACACACATACACACACCCCTCCAATTCCCCTTTCGCAAATCATGTTGGATGGATTTGGGTTGTTGTCTTTTACAGTTTTTATCTATCAGGAAAGGCCAAAGAGATGGTGTTAGAAAGATAGATATATAGATCAATAGATAAACATGATTATATCGATAGATAGTTGAATAGATATATGCATTATACATTAGATAGTAAGTTGAATCAAAAGAGATCGGTACATAGTTTGATGGATACATGTAAAGAAAGATAGATAGATTGATATAGAAAGATATACTGTATTGATAATTAGTTGGCTAGATAGATAGATAAATAGATAGTTAGATAAATTGATAGATAGATGGATAATTAGCGAAATAGTTGGCTAAATAGATAGATAAATAGATAGTTAGATAAATTGATAGATGGATGGATAATTAGCGAAATAGTTTGCTAGATAGATAGATAAATAGATAGTTAGATAGGTTGATAGTTAGATAAATAGATAGTTAGATAGGTTGATAGTTTGAAAATTGATGCGCACGACTGATTTAAGTGCTCAAGTGCGGGAGCTTTTCAATACTTGTAGGTGAACTTACCTTAAAAGTCTCTGTTAAATCTCGTATGTAGAGACTTTTAAAGTAAGATCGCCTGCAATTATAGAAAGATAGCTAGATAGTTAGATGGATTTAATAGTAAGATACAACGTAAATAATCGTTAACATAATGTCAGCAAGATAGATGGATAGAGAGAGGGCGAGGAGGACAGACAGATAAATAGATAGACATAATTATTGCATTGTTGTGAATAAATCCTATATTTTTTTTAATCAAGGCAATTCCACTTTCCTGCATACTAGTATTTGCGCAATAGATTCTAATTGTCCTTCTCTACGCTAAGAGGGTAAGTCCCTATCTGCTTCTGAAAGGGTTCCTTATACTGTTCTATACACGTTCCCCAGACTTATGACTGCTGGTATGGCATCTGTACAGGCTGCAAGTGGACGTGTCCGTTCATATGTCGCTGGAGGATAAGAAGATCAGGACGCGCCCGAGTTGCTGCGAATCAACGGGCTCCTGTTGCTAGGCGACGCGTGGCCGGGCCAGGACCTCAACCTCCGCCAGGACCAGGACCCAAGGGGAGAGCAGGCCGCAGGAGGCGGAGGAGGCGCAGAAAGGGAAGACAACGATTGAGAAAAGCAAAGAGAAAAGGATAGATAATGCAAGGTTTGCAAGATAGTTGCTACAGGGCGGACGAAACGTCGGTGTGTAAGATAGTTGCTACAGGGCGGACGAAACGATGGTGTGCGAAGACTGTTGCTACAGGGCGGACGAAACGACGGTTTGTAAGAAAGTTGTTCCAGGACAAACGAAAGAATGGTGTGTAGGATAGTTGTTACAGGGCAGAAGAAACGATGGTGTGCGAAGACTGTTGCTACAGGACAGATGAAACGTCGTTTTTCAAGATAGTTGTTCCAGGACAAACGAAAGGATGGTTTGCAAGACAGTTGTTACAGGACAGATGGAAAGATTGTTTGACTAGACAGAGGGAACGATGGTTTGCAAGATAATTCTTTCTGTGAAAGACAATACTCGTGTGGCATCTATTATTTGCTAGACAAAATGAATTATTTTTTAAGGCCTTCTTTCAAGAATATGCTTCATCTTTGAAATTAAAACTAATAATAAAAAAAATAGTCTTTGTCATTTTTATTCCAAAATTAGTAATTGAGAATTTTCCATAAATACTCTACTAATGTCACTGTCATATTTTTCTGTTGCTTTTTTTTTATTATTAATTTTGGAAGAAAAATTCTTCTCTCTTGAAAAAAAAGTAAACAGCCAAAACAGCATTTGAATTTTAATATGAAGAAACTCGATGTAGCAAGAAAGAAGCCCCCTTCTCCCAAATATTGTTGATCTTTAATGAAAAGAAAACCGTTACGTTTGAGGCAGAGGATGTTTTTAGACACTGTGTCTTAAGTCCATGCTCGTGGGCTGTTTTCTCTCTGCTGGTAATCTATATGACATCTCTTGGTGTGATTAAGGCAGAGGATGTTTTTAGACTTAGTGTCTTTAGTCCATGACTGTTGGCTGTTTTCTCTCTGCTGGTGATCTTCATGACATCTCTTGGTGTGATTAAGGCAGAGGATGTTTTTAGACTTAGTGTCTTTAGTCCATGAATGTTGGCTGTTTTCTCTCTGCTGATGATCTTCATGACATCTCTTGGTGTGATTAAGGCAGAGGATGTTTTTAGACTTAGTGTCTCTAGTGCATGACTGTTGGCTGTTTTCTCTCTGCTGGTGATCTTCATGACATCTCTTGGTGTGATTAAGGCAGAGGATGTTTTCAGACTTAGTGTCTCTAGTTCATGCTCGTTGGCTGTTTTCTCTCTGTTGGTGATCTTCATGACATCTCTTGGTGTGATAAAGGCAGAGGATGTTTTTAGACACTGTGTCTTAAGTTCATGCTCGTTGGCTGTTTTCTCTCTGCTGGCGGTCTATATGACATCTATTTATGTGATTGAGGCAGAGGATGTTTTTAGACATTGTGTCGTAAGTTCATGCTCGTTGGCTGTTTTCTCTCTGCTGGTGTTCTACATGACATCTCTTAGCGTGATAAAGGCAAAGGATGTTTTTAGTGTCTTTAGTCCATGACTGTTGGCTGTTTTCTCTCTGCTGATGATATTGTTTCCTACTTGTGCGGGTGAAAACAAAGAGCTGGAGTAAGGGCGCACGCTTCTCAGACAACCGAAAGTTTTGTTTATTTCTATATGACATCTCTTGGTGTGATTGAGGTCTAAATTTTCATGATCATTTTTTACAAGAAACAGCTGCAGTGAACAAACGCCGTGTCATTTAAAACTGATTGTCGGCTCTGCTTTTGGCACTGTAGGGATTTCCTGATGGTTTTTCTACCTTTCACATGAAGGAAATCTTTATGTAAATAAATTGAACAGTTCAGAGAAAGTCTGTTGGGTTGGTTGATTGATATATCGATCAATAAAAAGAGAGATAGTTTTCTGTGGACAGATAGATAGGAATAAGGATCGATTAAATAAAAATAATAAATTGGCATATAGGTACATACATATATACTATACACACATAAATACTCGCATACATAAAAAGAGAAGAAAAAAGACGTTTATTTCGATGAATAGATATATAGATGATTAGATATGAATTAAAATGAGAAAAATAAAACACACGGAGAAAAATTATTTCAATAAAAATAAATGAATACCCGAGCATAACCGACACAAGCAATGTTGCGTCCTGTACACACAGTGAGGTCACTTGCCACGATAGCCTTCTTTAAATAGATCATACATGACCTCCAAACCTTTCACAGTGTCAAGTAGACTCCCGCTAACATACAGGGCAGATTTGTCAAATGTGGGATGATATTTCAGTAGCATTGTCACAGAGAGCTTGTTCTGCTGCTTTACATTTTGACGGTCACGCCATAGTTCAGTGCAGAAACTGCAAATGACCTCTGGAGTCATCTCTGTGTTTATCAACAGATAGGTAGAATTGAATAAATAAGAAAGACGCCAAACCAATAATACAGCCAAATCTTAAGTAAAAATAATAATTTGGAATTGAAGAAAACAAAAGAACACACGCGAGGAACCAACAACTCTGGATAATTTTTTTCCAGGAAAAATATGCTTACAAGTAACTTCACATAAAAATTGCAAGCTAAGGTGTGTGTGTGTGTGTGTGAGGGGGGTATAGAACATTTTAGGTTGAATTCAGCTACCATGAATTCTTTAAATAGAACTGCTTATGTCTTTAGAGAAGAGATGATAACACATTGTGAATGGAGTTAGTAGAATTTCATTTCAACCCATTAATTTTGGGTACAATATAAAGATTTTTTTATCTGTATGGATCGTCTGAATATAAATGAAACTCATTGGTACTCACAAAAAAAAAAAAATAGAAAAAAATAGAAGATATTGGGGTTACTTCAGATTTTCTATAATCAGAAGAGAGTGCGATTGTGAGATATTCTGCGATGCAATTAAAACGATAGAGAGAGAGAGCGAGAGGGAGACAGACAGAGACCGAGAGAGGGGGAGAGAGGAGAGAGAGAGAGAAAGAGAGAGAGAGAGAGAGAGAGAGAGAGAGAGAGAGAGAGAGAGAGAGAGAGAGAGAGAGAGAGAGAGAGAGAGAGAGAGAAAGGAGAGAGAAACGAAACTAGATATCTCTTGAGAGGGATTACTAACTTCACATATTATACAATTGAATGGAAAATCTCTACATATATTATCACGTTTTTTGCACGATTAGCAGTTTTAATGGGAAAATATGAATTTTTGAACCTGGTTGTGAATAAAAGTGACATTTGAGACTACTTGGTTCACATGACTTGACAACAACAGAAAGTTACAGTCCTTCATACCTACCCTGTTTTCCAGCTGTACTTTGCTCTCCCGTGTGAAGCCCTTTTACTTTCTATCTGCCTATCATTGACTTGTATCCGCCAGTAACTCACAATATCGAGTAACTTTAACAGTGTACTTGAACGAGTTGAATTTGTTACCAGGATAAAGCAATGGTGTCGGGTGCATATAAGTAGAAATTTCTTTTAAAAGCCTACCGGAGTTGACCCATCTACAACATATCAATGACCAGTGGTAAATTAGTTCGCTGCTTGATGTGTGCGATGTAAATAATTATTTTATAATGTCCTCAATAATGTCTAAAAGTAGCGGTATATAAAGGGATGACTAGTCCACGGACATGAGATGGTCAAACACTGCCTGCGCACGATTCCCTGGTTGGGATTGTGGCGCAGTTTAAGTGGACGTTTAACATCTAGAATTACCCGTGCGTGAATTCAGATCGACAGACACGGGTCGAAGACAAGCCCCCGGATCTTCTAAGATGTTATGTAGGTGACCTTACTAGTAACTGCTGAGCATTTTTTCATTGGTTACGCCGATTTCTTGAATAAATCTATTATCCTTCGGAATTCACGAAAGTCAATCGATGCGACTTTTTTTTTACCAAGGATGGCTGAAAACCGTTGTATATGCCCGGATTTGATTTTTATTTTTATTTTTGTATAAGTTCTACCTTTAAGGCCTCTGCGCGTTTCTTGTTTAAGCAAAAAATGTGGATGGGTTATATAAAAAAAAATAATTTAAATAGTCAAAGAAAATCTTAAGAATTGTAAATGCCGATGCTTAGAGCAAATGATGTCTCACAGCTTTGCACTTCGGATCTTCGGTTATAATATTCTGTGGCTTTACACCGCAAATGTTCGATTTTGTTCGACTGTGTAGCGAGTTGTAAAGGCTAAACCTGATAGAGAGTAGATATTGTGTATAGCTACTGAAGTGCAAAGCAATATCTTCTAAGTTTATTAATAACATTTTCTGTCCTACTCTACATTAACATAATGAAAAGATGCCGGTAAAAAATGCAAGAAATCGAAGTTTTAAATTAAGTGCGCATGTTTTACGATCGCAAAAACTTATGGATGAAATCAGTATTCAGTTTGCTACACGCAAAAATTGTATAGTTGTTTTGATTTTTTTTTTTTTAGCGAAACTATAAACATAGAAAAATTGTTTTCCCCATATGGATCATATCAAAGACGGTTCATAACACCCAAGACACACACGCTGAGCATGCTATCTCAAAACAAGGCCATCACAAGTAATCCGTGATACAAAACTAAATTTATGTTGAATCATGCACAAAGTGTAACTGAGTGCAGCAAGAGTTAACGAATATATTTTGCTAAGAATAAATTTCTGGTTATAAAAATTTAAGTGCACAAAAGTTCGAAAAAAAGTGATGACATGTTTCTGTAACATTTTTAACCTCGGCATAAGATTCCTTGTGGGACTCAGAATACGTTGAATTCCGCAAAGAACTCACGTTTACCGCACAACGAAAATGGGAATTTTTAAAGCAATCCTTTTCACCACTCCATTTGCGTTAAAATAAATTATCGTTTAGAAAATTAAATGCTCTTTTTGTAGTATTGCAGTTAACATTCATTTCGCTATTTTAAAGTATATAAATGGGTGAGAAGTTTTAAGATTGAAACAGTATAAAAACATTGAATATTGTAGTAAACCGTTGGTCTTTAGCATAAAATACATTTTTAAATTCAACAGATTTTTCGAAAATTCAAGACTTAGTGGATAAAATACAGGAATTAGATTGAGAACAATCGTTTAGGTAACAGCAAAAAAAAATAGAAAAAAAAGAAAGGTATTAAAGAAAGAAAATATAGGAAGCGATAGAAAAGAAAATCCGACAAAGAGAAAAAAAGAGAGGGAGAGAGAGAGAGAGAGAGAGAGAGAGAGAGAGAGAGAGAGAGAGAGAGAGAGAGAAAGAGAGACAGACAGACAGACAGACAGAGAGACAGAGACAGAGACAGAGACAGAGACAAAGACAGAGGAACAGAGACAAAGACAGAGGTACAGAGACAAAGAGAGGTAGAAAGAAAGAAAAAACAATGCTTTTTTTTTGGCGTATCACAATTTTGACTGGTATTTTTTCCGTTCTACCTCCTTCTTCCTGTCGCCACATTTTTTCTCCACGGTAAGACAAGGTCAGATGTCCGCTGGCGGGGCCATGGCTTCTTCTCGCTCTAAGTCTGCTGTCTTCCTGTGTTGACCAAGGACAGGCCCGGTCCCTCGTGTCCAGACTGAAGCGAGAGGCTGATGGATCATGTGAAAGCAGATGCAGGGAAAACTGCAGAGCTAACGTAAATAGCAAAGTCTCAATGACAATACGAAACTATTTCTGCAAAATCGTTATTTATTTATAAATGTTTTTAAAACATGGTTTTCATCTAGGTAGGAATATATAAGGAGCTGGACATTTCCAAAGGTAGTGCAGTAATTTTAAAATTGCACATGTAAGCGTTTAGAAAATAAACCTTTGAATAGATTAGGAAAATAAAGAATTAACTTTTCTTATTATTACATTTTGTGTTAAACACACAGGGAAATTCAGGTGGAAAAAAAATTTGAAGAAGGTTGAAACGAGATACTTGGATAATTCAATGCTATGAAAAAAGAAGAAATAATACAGAAGTTCAGACCATTATAGGACGAAACGTTTGACCCAGAGTCATAGTGCAGACAGTTATGAAGTCAGAATAAAACACGATAGTGGTTGAATAAGTTATTGGATAAGTGATCGAGGAAATAAGTGAGAGACTGAGTGAATCAGCGAGAGACTGGGTGAATAAGTCTCAAAATGAAGTTGTGAATGGCAAAGTGAATTAGCGAGAGACTGGGTGAATGAGTCTCGAAATGAAGTCGTGAATGGCAAAGTGAATTAGCGAGAGACTGGGTGAATGAGTCTCAAAATGAAGTCGTGAATGGCAAAGTGAATCAGCGAGAGACTGGGTGAATGAGTCTCAAAATGAAGTCGTGAATGGCAAAGTGAATCAGCGAGAGACTGGGTGATTGAGTCTCAAAATGAAGTCGTGAATGGCAAAGTGAATCAGCGAGAGACTGGGTGAATGAGTCCCAAAATGAAGTCGTGAATGGCAAAGTGAATCAGCGAGAGACTGGGTGAATGAGTCTCAAAATGAAGTCGTGAAGGGCAAAGTGAATCAGCGAGAGACTGGGTGAATGAGTCTCAAAATGAAGTCGTGAAGGGCAAAGTGAATCAGCGAGAGAATGCATTAGTTTGCATTGGTTGAGATTGGTTGAGTGTGCGTGGGGTGGGGGTGGGGGGGGGGGGGGGTATGAGATCATGTGGATTAAGTGTGCGAATTAAAAGAGAAAAGGAATAAAAAGTGGTTACAGAGTGAAAAAGAGTGAGTAAATCAGGGGGTGGGTTATAGATGAACGAGTGAGAGAAAGAGTGTGTTAGTGAATAAACGAATGAACGCAAGATTGAACTAAGTGGGTTGGCAAAAAAAATAATGCTCAGAATAGGTAACTTTATGAATATGTGAATAACCAGATGAGTTCCAAAGATACAATATTATTTTCGTAAGCATCAGTTAGGAATTTCTAAATTTGAATTCCATTCCATTAATCTTTTAACCGTTATTTTTATTCTTTCCTTCTTCAAATCCCAGACGTTCGGGTGTCTGTTTAACCTGTGTGCTCCATGTTATTACACGTGTCCCTTGTCTTGCTCATTTGCGGCTATTTGGAGTCGGCGTCCGTCAAGCCCGCAGCGACCAGTAACACGTCCACAGCGGCCGACAGTAACTGAGTCAGTACAGCCACCACAAGTACCACCAGCACCGCAACCAGTCGTCCAGACCACTTCTGAAGCATCTGTTGAAACCGCAACAACTCAGGCACCAAAGCCAAAGAAGAAAAAGAAAAAGGGAAAAAAGAAAAATAAAAAAAAGAAAAAGGCAGGAGGTGGCAAAAAGAAAAGACGTAATAGAGGCTAGTAGTCAAGAAAATAAGATTGAAAAAAAAAATGAAGTGAAAAATAATAAACTGGGAGTTAATAGGAAAATGTACAGAGGGTATTAGAAAATTATAAAATAAAAAACTGAAGAAAAGGTCGATTTAGAACTCGTTTGATCTAATAAAGTTTACTATATTTTTGCATCATTTTGAAATAAAATTCTTGATATTTTGGCGTTTTGTGATATTTCTAATGGGTGATATTCAAACCAAACATTTCTAAGTGAAGAAAAGGCAGAAGAAAATAAACCTGCAAGCACAGAATGTAATGCTGTTAACACAAATAACTGCCAATTCAACATCATCCTCATAATATTTTAGATCTATTTTTTTAAAATCCGGTGCATTATTTCCCGTGTTTGGTATGTTACTTATCTGTGTAAGTCCAGAGACTAAATTTAATATCTCTTGTAGATCTGTGTTGTTCTAGGTTGTTTAACTTTCCATCAGTTTTCTGCAGGAATTCCTTGTCTATGTAACATTATGTGGACTGCCCATGCACGCCCAATTTAAAAAAAAAAACGGAAATATTTCGGAGATTGCTGTCAACAATGTTCTATATCTAGTGAGACCAAAGGTGCCTATTCATGCCTAATAACGTGATTCAGATAAAAAACCAGTAGATACTTTGTTAAAAAAAATGTAATATTTTGTTTTCCCAGCTGTAAATAATAATATTCGTCGTCTAAGGTCGCCAAACAGCAAAATTTTAACAAGCTCATTAAAAAAAAAAACTAAATCTACCTGGCTCTAATTTTGGCGTTATGTGCGGCGAAAAAAAAAATCATGACGCCACGTAAAAGCTTACGCAGCTTTAAATTCATAACCCTTGTTCCCAATATATTCTTTTCCTAGATAATTTAGAATCAGCCGATACATAATCTTTGTTACTCTCTGTTGAGCGTTTGATAATAAATTATAATCGGGGCTAAACAGTGGGAGGTGACGGCACATCTCATGCCCATCATTTTGACCTTTGACACAGCGTCGTGTATTTAGAGAGATACATGCTGGGATATTGAAAAATCATATCAATGTTGAAGATGAACTGAGCATCTGAAGAGTACCGTAGATCATCCTCTGCATGCAACAGTGGGAAGTTCCATTAATAAAGAAAAAAAAGTTTCAGTTTAATGTTATACATATAGGATCGAGATTCACTACATGGTTGGTAGTGTCATAATTTATCAATTGTTTTTAACATCGCTTCAGTCATTCTCAGAATGTAATTTGGGACAGTATTTTCATATCATACCAGTTTCCACTAAGATGAAAACATGTAAGAAAGA
>JAWDGP010003511.1:25000-27500 GCA_033675545.1 Elysia crispata
ACCACATACTCTCTCTCTCTCTCTCTCTCTCTCTCTCTCTCTCTCTCTCTCTCTCTCTCTCTCTCTCTCTCTCTCTCTCTCTCTCTCTCTCTCTCTCTCTCTCTCTCTCTCTCTCTCTCTCTCTCTCTCTTTTTCTCTCTCTTTCTCTTTCCCTCCATCTCTCTCACTCTTTGTCTCTCTTTTTCTCCATCTCTCTCTCATTCCTATCCTTCTTTTCTCGCTCTCAAAACTTCTTCCAACCATTTTTGTAACTTAATCCTCGCCCCTTCTATTACCTCTAATTTTCTTAAACTCTCCCTTCATCCCTTTCTCCCTTTCTCTCGCTCTCTTTGGCCACCACTTCCCTCTATAATCTATTCCTCCCTTTTTTTCTTATTTTTTTATTCATCTATACTTCGTTTTTGTTTGTTTTTTTGTTTTTTTTTGTCCACCATGTAAGTGTTACATGAAATCGAAATTAAAACGATACAATGCATGCTCATGACCGAATTTAAGAATTTTTTTTCTCTTTTGTTTAAATTTCTTCTTCATACTTAATCTCCCCCCACCCCCCAAAAAAAAATAATTTTATTATGCCGTATTGTGAGTTTTAAAAAAAAGTTAAAGGTATTTTGCCCCAAGCAACAATATCTAGTACCTATAGACACTTATCTTTCCCCTAATATCTCCTAAGCTTTCTGACTTTTTGTCGACATCACGCATGCGTAAAAACTCTTGATCTAAAACACATTGCAATCTATAAAAATGTATTTCATTTTCAGACCATCTACTAAGTGTCTTTCATTTGTGTCAAGAGGGGGAAAAATGAATTTAAATTAATAAATTTTGCTCAGCTTTCGCTCTTGTTTTCCATCAACTCTTGCAAGAACCTCAAAGAATGATGTCAATCTGTTGTCGATTCTTTTATCTATTATATCAACCTCATCTGCCTGGGTTTTGTTTTAATTTTATCTCCGACATAGGTATTAGATCCGTGACTCATCATAACAGAATAAATTCTAGCATTTTGTTACGCAATTAAAATTGAGTAAAAATTCGAACAGGGACTTAACAATGCTCTCAGCTGTGGATCATGGCTCTTGACCCATGTAGTGAAAGCCTGCTTTTAATGCTGATTGCACATATTACGATGTCTTATTTTATTTTTCTCGTTATCTTTCAGCATTTCCACTTAAGGGTTATAGGCAATTTTATTTCATACATGTACTTATTTACTTCTCTACTTTCTTCTGATATTTTGCATTCAAACATTTAATTTCAAATATCGAGAGTCAGACAACAATATAGTCACTCAGGAAGAACATAATGAAGAGACAGGTATAAGTACGTTTAAAACTGAAAAATTGTTCAATAGCGCATCTAGTTTTCGAAAAACAAATATCACTATGATATGAGAATACATAGAAAAGCGCCAGAAAGGGAAGCAAATTCAATTTGCCACCGCTCTAAGTGTAGAAGAGATCGGGAAATGAGCATCTAGTAACTAATTTTTACGGTCAACAGCATGTGCCATATTCAGAGAAGGGATTACTCAATAAAGTTTTGAACGCAAAGTGCTATCTGGGCTAGAGAGGTTCATTGAAGAACAAGCCCACCTGGCGTGCGCAGAGAGTAGTTTTAAAAGGGCATAGTTAAGATATTAATTAAACCATACCCAGTGCTTAATTAAAATCATGATGGTAGAAACTTCAGTGAGTGACTAACAGCTGATATGCCTTCATCTGTCACAGGCAATAAGTATGATTGGACTTCTCTCTTTATTTTACAATAGCAAGAGTGGACGTGAAGTTTTTTTTTGTTTCTTTTTTTATAATTTCCCAGTCTTTCAAAAGCAAAGGTGAAAACGAAAGTCGCAGAATCGGCCCAGGCAATGAACGTCACTTAACATCACCTGTTTATCTATAATATCGAGACGGCACAACAGCGAAATAATATGGGGAAAAAACACAATGAAATCCCCAACAATTTTTAGATTTTGGATGAAATTGAGCACCTGTCGAAATACGGTTTTACTAGGTACATGTTTTTTTTATATAGTTTGCGTATGTTGTGCAAGTCTGTAACCATCGATTCTTACTTGATACACTGACTGTTGGAATAATCGGAGCGTTAGATTTTTACATCCGTGACCCTAGCAATGACGAGGCACCTAGATTCCTACCTGCTTGGGCCTATAGATTAAGAGTTCGACGATTTTCTACACCCATGATCCTTGTGATAATTGGACTTGTAGATTTCGAGATGCGTGATCCTTGTAAAAAAAAAAAAATCTATCAGCTATTTCAATCGTGTTGCTTGTGACAAAGTGATCTAATAGTATGAGATCTTCCAGTCAGGACACTTTTTACAAAGGGATTTATCAGATCTTCCAATCATGAAACTTGCAATAAACGATATATCAGATCTTCCAATCATGAAACTTGCAACAAACGATATATCAGATCTTCCAATCATGAAACTTGCAACAAACGATATATCAGATCTTCCAATCATGAAACTT
>JAWDGP010003511.1:32500-112500 GCA_033675545.1 Elysia crispata
ATCTGCCGTATTATTTTGTCTTGTTCTTGTAATTCTTTGAACTTTTTTTCCAGTTGTAACCAAAATTCATTTAATTGATTTTTTACTCTTTACCTTTAAACTTTGCAGACTTTTTATTCGGTTTCTTTCAGCAATTACTTGCTTTGTAATCAGCACTGATTGGTAACCATGCAGACTTGTAATTCACGGTTTGTTTGTTCTTTCAGGCGAGAATATTGGTTACCTATACGCAGGTAGCAACGCTGCTGCTTTTAAAGGCATCTTCGACAAGTGGGTAGCCGAGGCGTCTCCCCGTAGCGATGGTATTTACAGGTGCTGTGGGCCAGCAGGCACGCAATGTTGTCATTTCACTCAGGTAAAAAGGCAAAAGATGGAGATTGAAGTAGAAAGTTAAAAATAAAAAAGGAAGAGGCGGGAGAGAAAAGTAAATGAGTGAGAGAGGACGAGAGATTTTCACAGAGAAAGAGGGATAGAGAGAGAGAGGTTTGATACTCTAGTGGCATTGTAGAAGATAGAGGATGAGCGAGGGTGAGAGGCACAGAGAAAGAATAATAAAAAAAAGGTGCAAGGGACAGAGAGACAGAGAGAGAGAGAGACAGAGAGAGAGAGAGAGAGGTTCGATGATCTATGGCATTGTAGGAGATAGAGGATAAGAGAGGGAGAGATGCACAGAGAAAGAATACCGGTAATAAAAAAAGTGTAAGGGAGAGAGAGAGAGGTTCGATGATCTATGGCATTGTAGGAGATAGAGGATGAGCGAGGGAGAGAAGCACAGAGAAAGAATACCGGTAATAAAAAAAAGTGTAAGGGAGAGAGAGAGAGAGAGAGAGAGAGAGAGAGAGAGAGAGAGAGAGAGAGAGAGAGAGAGAGGTTTGATAATCTAGTGGCATTTAGGAGATAGAGGATGAGCGAGGAAGAGGCACAGAGAAAGAATAATAAAAAAGTGTAAGGGAGAGAGAGAGAGAGAGAGAGAGAGAGAGAGAGAGAGAGAGAGAGAGAGAGAGAGAGGTTTGATAATCTAGTGGCATTTAGGAGATAGAGGATGAGCGAGGAAGAGGCACAGAGAAAGAATAATAAAAAAAGTGTAAGAGAGAGAGAGAGAGAGAGAGAGAGAGAGAGAGAGAGAGAGAGAGAGAGAGAGAGAGAGAGAGAGACAGACAGACAGACAAACAGATTAAGACAATGTGCTATTTTCCGGAAATAGGGATCGATGCAAATTTTCTTGGGTGGTATTGAGCAGCTCAAGGACCACTTTATGCAATTCTTTTTTTTTTTAATGAAATAAATGAATTGAAATATATGAGTGTAAGTGTAGTTCCAAAGAAAATGACACGTTACACATTAGTTATTTGCCTGTGGATCATTTAGTGGCAAACGTTTAGGGTCAAAATCCCCCAAAAGTTTAACTTTAAGATTTGCTGTATACATTTTATGCATTAGTAAAAATCACTATTATTTTCTTTCCTACCCGTATTATGCCAGACTAAGCATGACAGTTGGGATTATTAATTTTTATTAATTTTGTTTTAATCAACACACAGGTTGTCTGGGCGGCCACTACCAAAATAGGCTGTGGAGTCAGCAATTGTTATGGCGGCGCAGGTTACGTTGCGTGCTACTACCAACCTACGTAAGTAACGTAAACTAACTAATGTAGGTCACTGTATAACTACCGCTCTTCTCAGTGTTACAATAGGTCACTGTATAATAACCGCTCTTCTCAGTGTTACTGTAGGTGACTGTATTGTTACCGTTCTTCACAGTGTTACTGTAGGTGACTGTATTGTTACCGTTCTTCACAGTGTTACTGTAGGTGACTGTATTGTTACCGCTCTTCACAGTGTTATTGTAGGTGACTGTATTGTTACCGCTCTTCACAGTGTTACTTTAGGTGAATGTATTGTTACCGCACTTCTCAGTGTTACTGTAGGTGTCTGTATTGTTACCGCACTTCTCAGATTTACTGTAGGTGACTGTATTGTTACAACTTTTCTCAGTATTTTTGTAGGTGACTGTATTGTTACCGCTCTTCTCAGTTTTACTGTAGGTGACTGTATTGTTAACGCACTTCTCAGATTTACTGTAGGTGATTGTATTGTTACCGCACTTTTTAGATTGACTGTAGGTGACTGTATTGTTACCACTCTTCTCAGTATTTTTGTAGGTGACTATATTGTTACCGCTCTTCTCAGTATTTTTGTAGGTGACTGTATTGTTACCGCTCTTCTCAGTGTCACTGTAGGTGACTTTATTGTTACCGCTCTTCTCAGTGTCACTGTAGGTGACTGTATTGTTACCGCTCTTCTCAGTGTTACTGTAGGTGACTGTATTGTTACCGCTCTTCTCAGTGTTACTGTAGGTGACTGTATTGTTACCGCTCTTCTCAGTGTCACTGTAGGTGACTTTATTGTTACCGCTCTTCTCAGTGTCACTGTAGGTGACTTTATTGTTACCGCTCTTCTCAGTGTCACTGTAGGTGACTTTATTGTTACCACTCTTCTCAGTGTTACTGTAGGTGACTGTATTGTTACCGCTCTTCTCAGTGTTATTGTAGGTGACTGTATTTTTACCGCACTTCTCAGTGTTACTGTAGGTGACTGTATTGTTACCGCTCTTCTCAGTGTTACTGTAGGTGACTGTATTGTTACCGCTCTTCTCAGTGTTACTGTAGGTGACTGTATTGTTACCGCTCTTCTCAGTGTTACTGTAGGTGACTGTATTGTTACCGCTCTTCTCAGTGTTATTGTAGGTGACTGTGTTGTTACCGCACTTCTCAGTGTTACTTTAGGTGAATGTATTGTTACCGCACTTCTCAGTGTTATTGTAGGTGACTGTATTGTTACCGCTCTTCTCAGTGTTACTGTAGGTGACTGTATTGTTACCGCTCTTCTCAGTGTTATTGTAGGTGACTGTATTGTTACCGCACTTCTCAGTGTTACTTTAGGTGAATGTATTGTTACCGCACTTCTCAGTGTTATTGTAGGTGACTGTATTGTTACCGCTCTTCTCAGTGTTACTGTAGGTGACTGTATTGTTACCGCACTTCTCAGATTTACTCTAGGTGACTGTATTGTTACCGCTCTTCTCAGTGTTTGTACATGTGACTGTATTGTTACCGCTCTTCACAGTGTTATTGTAGGTGACTGTATTGTTACCGCTCTTCACAGTGTTATTGTAGGTGACTGTATTGTTACCGCTCTTCACAGTGTTATTGTAGGTGACTGTATTGTTACCGCACTTCTCAGATTTACTGTAGGTGACTGTATTGTTACCGCTCTTCACAGTGTTATTGTAGGTGACTGTATTGTTACCGCACTTCTCAGATTTACTGTAGGTGACTATATTGTTACCGCTCTTCACAGTGTTATTGTAGGTGACTATATTGTTACCGCTCTTCACAGTGTTATTGTAGGTGACTATATTGTTACCGCTCTTCACAGTGTTACTGTAGGTGACTATATTGTTACCGCTCTTCACAGTGTTATTGTAGGTGACTGCATTGTTACCGCACTTCTCAGTGTTACTGTAGGTGACTGTATTGTAACCGCTCTTCTCAGTGTTACTGTAGGTGACATTACCGCTCTTCTCATTGTTTTTGTAAGCGACTGTATTTTTACCGTGTTAGTGTGTGGTCGTACAATGCCTGGATTTTATATACCTGTATTTAAAACAAGCGAACGACCATTTCTTATTCTTGTAGGCCATCGAGGTCTGTGTTTATCTTTCTCGGTGCTTATTACATGTAATATATTTATAATATCCAAGTTATATCGATCGCTTCTTTCTACATCTCTCAGTGGAAACGTCGGCAGCAGAATCAACAACGTTTTCGTCCTGCGGCCTTACACCCCCAGATAGATCTAGGTCTAGGTCTGGACGTGAATGGCCGATGTCGCCCGCAGAATTCAAACAGGATACTGATTCCATTTCATAATTTTTTCTTCCCTTATTTGTTGCGACTTATTGATTATGCCTTAACTCAATTGTATCGTTCCATTGTTTTTAAATTCAAATTTGTCTGAAAGTCATTGCTAGGCTTAATTCCATTTTGATTGTTTAAACAAAGCCGTAGCATTGTTTGTTTGGTGGGGTTTGTTTAAACTTAATTTTTTTATCTCAATTAAGACCAACTTATTGGAAAAATAGACTCTCTCTCTCTCTTTCTCTCTCTCTCTCTCTCTCTCTCTCTCTCTCTCTCTCTCTCTCTATCTATCTATCTCTTTCTCTCTCTCTCTCTCACTGTCTCTGCAACTCTCCTTTTTTATCATGTGTTTGTAGTGCATTTTAATTTAAAATCAATCTTGTGAAATGGAATAAAATAAGTCCTTGAATTCTATCCCAACTGCTATTGTTATTTATTTACCATACAATTTTTATTTTTCAACAATGCTCTGTCGCTGATAATTAAAGAGAGTGCGGTTTAACAAAGAGTTTTTTTTTTATCTCATAAGACATCAAGACAACAAACAAGTATTAAGGAGACGTCCATGCTTCATATGGCCATAATTTTCCCATTTGTAGGTTTAATGTCGCCTTTTTATTGACTAGAATTTGCGCACACCTGAGCCTTTTTTTTTTTTTTTTTTTTTTTTTTGGGGGGGGAGGGGTGCGACAGTACTCAGAGTATGCACTATTTGTTGCTGTACAAACAAAATCTTAAACTAGAGCTCACCTATTCTAACAAAATAGCACAGCTCTTTATGAATCCGCTTTTCCAATATAACAATTAACATTTGTGTCAATCGAGTTCTGACCGTGATTGCTTTAAATGAGATACTATTTCAATTCATGTTTGTGTTGAAAGTAACTAACATTATTGAGTAGACTGATCACTTCAATTCATCCAATCTTTTTCTCTCTCATTCTCTGCACACCTGACAGTGCCGGTAACATTACCTTATGGTAATGGTGAAACATCCCACATAGATCTACATTTTCGGTCTCGTCGCAAAAAAGAAACAACTATGAACGTATCGATCGTAAATCATTTCAAAAATTTCCCAAAATATCAGCATGTTTTTCCTTAAAAATGTATTAAAAAAAATCTGATTCTTGTTGAAATTTCATGTGAAATGCGTATGCATAAGAGCTAGGCTCTGCTGCTAGATTACTTTCATGGTGGATGCCTAGAAACAGCATCGTACGTCACCTTGGTTCAGTGGATAGTATAGCTAATACATGTACATAATTTAGTTGACAGTTGAACAAATCAAACATCCTACTAGTTGCCCGGAACTTTGGTTGATACTGGTTTTATCATTTAACCATGTACCTAATAAGATATGCATGCTTGATTTAAAAAAAATTGGATTTAGATCTAGAAGTTTAGTTTTTCCTTACCCTGAAAATATTTGGTTGATGCAATAAAAAGACCTCAAAATGTCATGTTGAAAAATCTCAATCAATCAACCCAAAAATTTATCAAACATTTATACATGTATACATGTGCTCAATAACTCAAGCAATCAATCCACGGTATGAAAAAGTGAATCAATCAATATGTCATGAGATTGTAAAAATCTCAAGGTGGTCCTCCAGCTATTTTGATCTCTTTCTTTGCTGGCGTACTTGCTGGCGTATCACAAAATATATTACAATCTTAAGGTGGTCCTCCAGCTATTTTGATCTCTTTCTTTGCTGGCGTACTTGCTGGCGTATCACAAAATATATTACAATCTTAAGGTGGTGCTTTAGCTATTGATCTCTTTCTTTGCTGATGTGTCACAAAAAGCATATTAGTCTTACGAAGGTCCTTCAGCAATTGATCTTTTTCTTTGCTTGGCTGTCACGAAAAGTATTTTACAGTCCTAAGGTGGTCCTCTAGCAATTGGTCTCTTTCTTTGCTGAAGTGTCGTAGACATTGCATCTAAGTAAGGTGGTGTCTTACAAAATATAACATGACTCAACCAGGTTGTGTTTCGGGTTTGAGCTTATAAAATATTTCTTTCTTAGTCTTACTGTCTGCTTTTCAAAACTATCTCCGTCTCTCTTGTCTGTCTGAGTTTTTATGTTATTCAATGACAATCAAAGATGGCATGTACCAACTGCCAAAGAAATCTCAGAGTCATTTTCAGACTCAGAACTGGTCATTGCTCATTCAGGGCGCATTTATTTAAACTCGGTAAAGCCAGTTCTGCCATGTGCACATGTGGAGCTGCAGAACAGACAGTTGCCCACATCCTGCAAGACTGTCCTGTTTTTGAAATTGCTAGAGGCCACCACGCATGGCCAACAGCCAGCACCCTAAATGACAAACTTTTGGGCCCACTAGCCAGCCTTGAACAGACCAGCAGCTTCCTTGAGGAGGCTGGAATTTTGTCATGACCAGGACCGCAAAGAAGAAGAGAAGACCAATTATGTAAAGATCACATATTGAGCTGTGCATATGAGCAGTTTCTTTAAGACTCAAATAACTCAATCAGTATAACATTTTTTTTACCAAATGTTCATCAAACAATGCATAAAGTCTTCATTGAATGTAAAAAGTCTGTATGTAGCTCTCATTTGATAAACCAAGAAATGAAAAAATTATAATTATACATACTAAAACAGATTCTCTCATCAAACTGCTGAGATTTTCCTTGACCTCTCCAAAGCCAATTCACACAATTCTGGCCTGCATACTTGAAAATGTCGCTGTGAAGGCTAAAGTAACTTTCGAGAAAAATAGACACAAGCCATCAGTGCTGTGCAAAGACAGAAGAAAAAAGATATGATACTCATATGAGCGAGAGGGAGTGAGTGAGTGAGAGAGCGAGAGAGAGAGAGAGAGAGAGAGAGAGAGAGAGTGATAGGGAGAGAGAAATAGGAGAGAGAGTGACAGAGAGACTGAAAGAGAGGCACAGAGAGAGAGCGAGAATGAGGCAGTGAGAGAAAGACAGAAAGAGAAACAGAAAGGCAAGAGAGACAGGGAGAGATAGAGGAAGAGAGTCTTATTTTTTCCAATACTCTAACTGATATACACCATAGGATTTTAATAGATTTTGTTTAGCTTACAACAAATCTGAAAGTGAAACTATTACTTATCAAAATAAAAAAACCTTCACAGTTCTTAAAGCCAGTAATATGTACATTTAATGTTTTCAACGCTATTACTTCATTAGAGGGAAAAAGTCAGCTGATTGTCAGTGCGTTTTCTTGTAAATCAGGGATGAGATTGCGATCAATGGAGGAAAAAAAAAAAGATATCTTATGTCTATAATATTTTTTCCTTGAGACCTCCTTTGCGGAGAAAATACTCTAATGAATTTAGTAAAAACAATCTTAAATCCTAGTCTGGATCTAGTTTGTGGATTTTAAACGTTTATTCTCTGAGTCTGTAAATTGTGAAAGAGTAAAAATTGTTCTGGTACACATCGTTATCACAATTAATATAAAACTAAGCTTAAAACGGAAACATATGATGGCAATATCGTTTTTTTTTTAAAACTACGACTTGATAAATCCAATGAGTGATACACAAATGAATTAAAACAGCTACAGGTGAGGACTCCACTGAAATAACTGGCATAGTCACAGAAAAGTACTTTTGAGAAATTTGAAATTTAAGTTTTGAAAGTCTAGTACACAAAACTTATGCGCCCATTCACCCTTTTTTCCGTTTACACAGTCAGGTAATCCGTTAATGCTTTACCTCGCAGACGATTAGGTTTCCTATGTTGGTTTTGAGCTGATTTATATATGATTTTTGCTTAGAACTTAATTTTGGACTATGCCCGTTTTTTTTTTTTTTTAATTTTTTTTTTTAGATCTAAACGGTCCTAAATAAGCTCCTAACTCTTGTGAAAAAAAGTAAAACTTGTAAGAAGATTTCAATAACCATCCTCAACTTCATCACCTTGTTTTTCTCCTTCATCATATCCAAAATCCTCCTTCTTCTCCTCATCATCATCGATCGCAGTCATCATCATGCATGATCACTATCATCCGTACTATCCTCTATACCACCAACATTCTTTTTCGCCCTGCTGATCACCATTATTATCATCATCATCATCATCATCATCATCATCACCACCGTCCTTTTTCGCCTTGCTGATCACCATTATCATCATCATCCTCATCACCATCATCACCAACGCCCTTTTTCACCTTGCTGATCACCATTATCACCGTCCTTTTTCACCTTGCTTATCACCATTATCACCGTCCTTTTTCACCTTGCTGATTACTATTATCACCGTCCTTTTTCACCTTGCTGATTACCATTATCACCGTCCTTTTTCACCTTGCTTATCACCATTATCACCGTCCTTTTTCACCTTGCTGATTACTATTATCACCGTCCTTTTTCACCTTGCTGATTACCATTATCACCGTCCTTTTTCACCTTGCTGATCACCATTATCACCGTCCTTTTTCACCTTGCTGATCACCATTATCATCGTCCTTTTTCACCTTGCTGATCACCATTATCACCGTCCTTTTTCACCTTGCTTATCACCATTATCATCTTCATCACCATCTTGCCTTATCACCATTACCATCATCATCATCTTTTTTCACCTTGCTGATCACCATTATCACCGTCCTTTTTCACCTTGCTTATCACCATTATCATCGTCCTTTTTCACCTTGCTGATCACCATTATCATCGTCCTTTTTCGCCTTGCTGATCACCATTATCATCATCATCATCATCTTTTTCACCTTGCTGATCACCATTATCACCGTCCTTTTTCACCTTGCTGATCACCATTATCACCTTCCTTTTTCACCTTGCTGATCACTATTATCACCGTCCTTTTTCACCTTGCTGATCACCATGATCACCGTCCTTTTTCGCCTTGCTGATCACCATTATAATCATCATCATCTTTATCACCATCTTTTTTCGCTCTGCTGATTACCATTATCATCATCATCACCATCTTTTTTCGCTCTGCTGATTACCATTATCATCATCATCACCATCTTTTTTCGCTCTGCTGATTACCATTATCATCATCATCTTTATCACCATCTTTTTTCGCTCTGCTGATTACCATTATCATCATCATCACCATCTATTTTCGCCTTGCTGATCACCATTATCACCATCATCACCATCTTTTTTCGCCTTGCTGATCACCATTATCATCTTTATCACCATCTTTTTTTCGCCTTGCTGATCACTATTATAAATCATCGTCCTTTTTTGCCTGACTGATCACCATTATAATCATCATCATCATCTTTATCACCATCTTTTTTCGCTCTGCTGATCACCATTATAATCATCATCATCATCATCACCATCCTTTTCGCCTTGCTGATCATCATTATCATCATCATCATCATCTTTTTTTGCCTTGCTGATCACTATTATCATCGTCCTTTTTTGCCTTACTGATCACCATTATAATCATCATCTTTATCACCATCTTTTTTGCTCTGCTGATTACCATTATCATCATCATCATCACCATCATTTTTCGCTTTGCTGATCATCATCATTCTCATCATCACCTTTATCACCATCATCCTGTTCCTTATCACCCTTGCTAATTTATTATAACTTATAAGTCTCGTGGGTTCCTTTACATTTGAATTTCACATTTTCCCTTAGTATTCACTTTTGGTTTATGCCTTCTGTTTATTATCCGGTAATTAAAACCTAAAACTTCCTTTAATCGTCATTCTTGTTATTAAAAAAAAAATGTACGACCATTTCCATAGATTTATTGGTCTAATCAACAGAGGTTTTGACATCATAAAAATTTAAACATGCATCAAAACCGTGACAAGAGAGAGGCTGTATAGGCATTGTGTAGCTATAGCTTTGATCATTAAATTTTCTCAGAGACTTCGCCTCTGGTTAGGTTTCACTTCCAACATCGAGCTAAGCCATGAGTCTTGTTCGTCCTACCTAGATCTAGATTTAGATCAAAAACTAGACATAGCATTGAAGTCGGCGACCAATCTCTCCCTCTCCTCAGCAGTTGTCATATCTACATACTGCACAAAAAATTTTCACCAACACTGTCGCTAGTAAGTTTCTTTTTTTTTTAATGTCACTACTTTACTGTCATTAATTTTCCTTTTTTTTCCGGTGTATCAGTGACTTTTGTTATGCACTGTTTCAAGTGTTTGTCCGCCATGATGATAACTCTATGGTAAACAAAGCGGTTAACCAAGCAATTTAATTTGTCCGTTCAGGTCACATGACTGAGGCTAAATGCGGAAGATGGACTATGCCCGTTTCATAGAAGAAAACAAAGTGACTATGCCCGTTCTATCGAAGGATGCCTGTTTTATCTTTTTAATTTAACCAGGACTACAACCGTTTTATGCCTGGAGACTTTCTGAGATAAAAGCTTAGGTTCTGAATGATAGCCCATGTTGCGCAACTCAAAAACCGACTAAGTGTCACTATGCCCGTTCTTCATGTATTGACACTGTGTTTTAAGGAATTAAACAGAGCCATTTTATCATTTTGAGGACAGCTTGGAAAGAACAGCCGGCCATGCAGTGATCAAATATCAAAAAGGTTTAAAAAGACCATCATCAGGATGTAGATCTTTAAAACATTCTCCTACTTAAGAAATCAAAAGATTTTATAAGTTCACCACTTATTTCATTTCAAGCGCATTCACCAACCATTGAAACAAATTTATTAGTTTAAATTGCCTTCAAATCCTTTATTAAAAGAAAAAAATATGTAGACACTGAAACTTTTCAAGCAACACTCCTACAAGCAAAGCCAAAATAGAACAAGTACACAGAATAGACACTACAGCTGCTGCAGTGTAAAGCATGAATTGCTTTATAGCATGTTCCTGACCTTCCATTGTTGGCCATTATCCTAGAAAAGTTCAAGTAAATGACTAGAAAATTGAAGTGCAGCAAAAAAAAAAAAAGAAAAGAAAAGAATAAAAATTATTTGTGATTGCTCCCTGAGAAATCTCACACCATAAACAGTACATTTCAAATAAAACCAGAAATAGCAACAAAAATTGGTGTGTACTGATTAAATAGGTACAAATAGGCAGACCTGATAGATTGATGAGGTGCTTTATATGAGCTCTACGAAGACACTGTCAGTATGAAATACATATTTCAGAGCAAACCTAAGTTCTATTCCTTATTCTCCTCAGGTGCCAATACATGTATAAGTTTGACCTTTAAACTTTTCACTTCACTGTGCCGTAGCAGAGTTAAGAACTCTCATCAGACAGCTATAGTTATCAGACAGCCATGGTTCTCAACTGTCGCTTTCAGCTGCCCTGCTGTACTAACTGGGGCTTCTTTAGTTGTGTTGGAGGCAAGAACTCTTCCCTTCAGACCGGCCCATCCCAGTGAGACAGTAACTTCTGTACAGCCTGGTTTCTCCGAACTTTCTGCATCTCCCAGTTCTGCCATGGAGGAAATAAGAAAGAAACTATACAGTGTTTTCATTAAAAGACTTAATAATAGGAACTTCAAATCAAGTATTTGGTATTCATGGCTCTACATTTTAAAATGGAAGCTTTAAGGTTAAGAGAATCAATATCAATACTGACATGCACAGCATACATGTACTATCTGTTTCAAAAAATTTTTAATTGATAAGAAAAGATAATGAAAATAGGAAATCAATCTGAAGGGACTTATCTATACAAGCAGAGTATAGTGCATTAAGATAATGAAAGGCAATGCATATTAAAAAGACTGCAAAGGCCTGAGTTAGTGAAGTGCTACTAAAGTGATTCACATGAAGAATAAAATACAAGGAAAGTATTTTCATGGAAACGTCTGAAAAAAAGGATATTACTGTGTCCTTACTTTGCAGTTTCCCTTTTATTTAAAGCACCAAGTACATTAGTCCAGACTCCTCTATAAGCGAGGATTACAGCAATGACGTGTGACCAGGGCAGTATCTAAAAAGCACTCACCTTCCATATAATGACCAGTCCATCTGCTCCACATGACACAATGCCCTCATGGTCAAAATCAAGGAAACCCTATAAAAAAATTAAATTACATTAGAAAATTTAGCGCTGAAACTTACAAATTGAAGAAAGTGCTATAGAGCAGAGAAGCAATTTTGTTTATAGCACACAAGTAAATTGATAAAATGTACTTTTGCTTATACAGTTGAGCATGGATTCCTTGAATTCATTGGAAAATTTTGATATCATCGAGGAAACAGTGTTAGACTATTTTTTTAACAGTTGGGCCATAGACTTGATGTTTGGGACAATTTTTATGCTTGAATTACATATTGCCGATTCATGTTTTTGGGCATTACAGAATACCAGATTTGCCATGTTTTCCCTGTTTTTTTAGTATTTCAAATAGCAGCTTGATAAAAGATACCTCTGAACAATATAGAACTTGAAGCTCCCTACGGCCAGTCCAATATTCTACGTACTGACCATCAATGAAGAGATCTTTTCCATAAGCTTTAGCTGGGATTTAGCAAGAGGTGGGCCCAAACGGATTAATTTGTCCTTATTACCCATGTTTTGTACATGTGGAACAAAGTTTGTTCACAATTGGTCTCTTTAAAGATGGGTAGACCTTGCAGGCATTGGGTGCATTGGACTAGATGACAGTAAGAAGGGATTGGAGAGGGGCAGTCTCTCTTGCTAGCTAATAGGACAAGCTTTTGGCGCCTTTAGACAAACTGCTTCTACTAAGTGACACGGAGAGGCAGGGCATGTTTGAAGAATAACAACAGCTTTGTAGAACACTTGATATAAATTTAAGATCTCCAAATGTGATGAAAGACTTTTTTAACCACGATCTGTCAGTTCTTAAGAGACACATTTTCTTTCTCTGATTGAGGACTGATTTGCGAAGAATACTATAACTTTGAAACAGCTTGACGAAAAGGTAAAAATAACAAGGAAATAAAGATAGGATCAGAAGGTAAAAACAAATGACTTATAGGAATTTGTGATTTCCAAGGATCTATGTCCTAATTATGTTCTATTGTAATTAGATTCAAGTCTAAGGTCTGATTATTCTATGAAAAAGGCTTCAGCAGAAAGAATTTGCAAAAAAATAAGTATTTCCTCATGGGCTGTACCCTAGGAGTACACAGTAAGCAGGACTGATCGGTGCTTAATTGCACTGATTTGTCATGGGCTGATGCGGAACTAGGTCAACTGGCAGTGAAGATAGAGACAGAGACGAGACAATGCGAAAGAAGATGGCAAAGCAAAGTTACTTCATTATTTTTTTTCTCTTTCACATGGTTTTTTATTAGAGATTTAACCAAAAGTAATATTATTCCACAATTTAACCAAGGCCAAATGAAGTTTGAAACTATGAAAGGAAAAGAACCAAAAAAGGATATATTGTGAAGCAAAAAAGGAAAAAAAGAAAAACTAAAACAAAAAAAAACATGGAATAATAGGAAAAGTAAATGCTGAAATCTTAAATACAGAATATATAAAAGATGGGAAAATAGGGGCGAACAAAAGAAGAAAGCTTAAGAATGGAAAAAAAATAGCTAATAACAATGAAGAGCTGCTTAGCAACCCCAATAGAATTGAATGAATTGAAACAAATAAAGTGTTATTGGAAAACAAAGAAAAATATACATAAAAGATAAGGAAAATTAAGAGGGTAAAAAAAGGAAACTGGTAAAGAATTAAGAACATGAAAAAAAAATAGGTCAAAGAACAGAAATGAGAAATGACATATTCATAATGCACCTTTTTTTTCTAGATGGAATAGGAACAAAAGAAATGCTAAAGTTTGCATTTCAATAGTTCCATAGATATTTCTCACTCACCATTCTTCAGCTATTAAAATGACAGCTTTGTAACTTTTTTTTTTTTGCCATTGGTTTGAGTCTGTGCTATCCCTTGTTTCTTTAAGCGAAAATTACGTCAGAAAAATATTGACCGATCACATGACAGCTTTGTCCTCAATCTTCAGGTCAATGTGAAATGTGGTTGGAATTTTCTTAGAAACTGAGATCCATCATTTTCTGCACAACATGCCAAAGGTGTTGTTCAAAAAAAGAAAACAATGGAAAAGGAATACAAAAAGTTCCTTTGAAGGAAGAGTCAGGTCACTGCTGCTCAGAGTTTCTATGTAATTCTTGAACTCCTCTGACAATTCGCTCTTATCTCCTTTCTCGTAGCCTTTGAAAGAAACAGCCACCAATTTGAAACAGTACTAGCTTATCATCTACAGATACTTCTTCCAATTTGCTGGACAAGTCGTCCAGAGGCTCAGCATCTGTTAGTGAGAAAGTTTGAAGACAATTCTGACATTCATGTGTTGACACCTCATAATCTAAGTCAAATGCTTCAAGCTGTAGCATCAATTGTGCCCTATCAACATGGGCAATATTAGGAAGGCTCTTCAGTCCTTTTGCAATGTTCCTCTGGATCTGAAAGAAATCCATAGACCCAAATATGTTGCTGTGTTCCTTTTTGACTGTCAGTTTAGTGTTGCAGTTCTAGACAGTGCACTTACAACATATGAGTTTTCGATGTATAAATGCACTTTACAGAAGGTGCTTACAGGTCCTTGCAATATAGCACTTCAATACATTAACCAAATGGGTTTAAAAATTTATTGAATTAATCCACTAGAGCATACATGTGAATAATTTAAAGTTGTTTGCATTCTACACTTTTCTAGGACACCATTAAATTTAGTGGTCTAGGTATACTGTATTTAACTCAACCCCACCTAAGTGACTCCAGCTCAGGTAAAGCCTGACCCTAAGAGAAGGGACGTAACTCCATACAAAAATAGATCTATGCGTTTAAAAAAATTTATTATAATCAAACAAAATAAGATAAAATTATGAAATAAACTCTAAAAAAAAAGTCTTGATTTTTTTAATAAAACAAGGTTTTATGACAGTAAACCGACTGTCTAAGACTTCTCCTTTGATTCAGGCAGACTCCATCACTATTTCCGTTTTTTTCACGATCATCATCCCACTTCACCACCATCTCAACATCACAATCTAACTCCCGATCTCAAAGGGGCAATAGTCATTATTTTATACTGATTGTAGGGATAACCATCCAGATAACCAAAATAAACCATTTCTGTAGCATCCCTGAGATGATTCAAGCTATAATCCATCCTAATTCAAAGTTAAGATTTAGCCTAGGCCACGAAATCGCCAAAAATTGCGAACAAAAACAGTCAATTTTGAAGCGCGGTTTTAGATCTAAATCTGGACAGAAAACAAAATTAAATAACCAAAACAAAGCCTAAAGTGTCCTCTAAATGTAAATGAGGTTTGCACGAGATTTCCGGTAGTTATAAGCAAAGAAAGTAGACACTTAGAAAGTGAAAGTAAACGAGTGATGACGGGCGATATAGGTGCACAATATAGTGGTCCATACAGGCGACTGCAGGGGATACAGGTGGGGGTTGAGTTAACTATAGAAAATATTCAGACCAACATTTAGGTGAAAAGAAGGCATCTCTTTCATAAACAATAAATGGAATTGAACCCAGATATGGTATAAAACAAGATCTGGAGTTGAATCTGAAACTAGTCTGAGGCAATTAATTGTGATTTCATGTAAATAGGTCTTTATAATGATCTATGGAGTTCACCACAGTCACGACCAATAAATTTAATGATTTAGTAAATAACAAAGTCTCGATGACAGATCCATAAATCTATAGATTGTGTCTTATTAACCAGAAAGCACTCAAAGATCACTTCACTTTGGAAAGAAGTTAGAAGATAATAATATCCAAGGTAATAATCCACTTGGAAGGAATGAACCACAATCTGATTACTCAGTGAATGGTTAAAACAAAATTGCCTCATTATTGCCTGTGCGAAACCTTCCCAGAAGGCCAAAAGGTATAATCGTAATTGCAAAAAGTCATAAAGAGAATTAAGGATGCAGACATGATGTTCTTAAAACAAAGAGCGCTCTGTATGATTATTTTTGTCAAAATGCCAGCAGTTAGGCATATGCACCAAAATTATCCATATTGGTATATTATGCAATGCGCTGGAGTTAGTGAATTGAAGTTATTGTCTTTAAAGACACAAGCCCAGCACCAGCTCATGACACACTTATCTTGATTTCATTGTCAGTAGACCTTTCTAATCCGTACTCCTTGGCGGCACCTCATACAAGTTAATGACTGGTCTCTTTGTCATATTAGAGGCATGTTCATACCTGTACACTTCCTCCATGAGCGCAGCATTCACCCAGCAGAGCAGGTTCCCACAGACCAGATTGGGAGTTGATTAACTCAGAGCTCCTGAGCAAAAAGAAATATAAGACAAGATGTGCATCTCAATTTATTCAAAAATAGTGAAACATATCTGTAATTCTTTTTTTCTTGTAGCAAACCTGTAAAGGTTAAGACTAACATTCACAAAACGAAATTGATGGCTTCAAATATCCATATGATCAGCCTAAAAATTGTTCACTTTTGCCAGAACATCAGTTAAAATGATCCAAAGTCTAATTCTACCATGCACTTCAGAATATAATCTTTAATAATAAAAATAATCAATAATGGTTTAAGACCTGTGAAATCTGGGCAACTGACCAATTCCACTGAAAGCATGATAGACCTGAATAGTTAGAAAGGATAAGGGTTATTTTTTTGAAGCTCACTTGAATCATTATATTTCTGCATTCAGTCTAGTTTATTTGATTATTTCTACCAATGACATAGGTTTGTTAAACTTTTGGGTTGACCCTCTCAATCACAACCTCATAAGCTATTCCATGAGATAATATGTTCATTTAAATCAAAATTATGACACGTGATTGTCACTTTAACTTTAAATTAAAACTGGAGCCAATTTGACATTTCCAAACTTCAAGCTATAACTTACGACAAACCAGTGAAACGTTCCATGGGAGTGAGGGGAACTCCATCATGCCAGGGGTCAGCACTGGGTCGACGACCCCACAGACGCAGACACTTGTCCTCTGAGCATGTGACCAAGAACTCTCTAAGAATGCAACAGACTTTATGATGGATTGGTGCTTGGTCTTTGGCTGTTTCTAATGCCTTAAAGTTAAACCATTCCTGCCTTTGCTTATCTCTGCCTTGTAAATATAGTTTACAGATAAGATCAATTTCAAAACTTGGGTGCAAAACATCCCTCTTCCTCTTTATCAACTAGGCCAACAAATTTCATTGCTTAAACTCCAAGGTTAGCTAACATGTTAGTTTAAATTAATTACACAAAAGAACTTGCAAGGCTCTTTCTTTTATTTCAGTTATCTTTTTGGAAGGGATGCCAAAAGTTCTGCAAAACAGAATATTAAGTGCTGATGCAGTAAATGTGCAGGAAATTTTTAACAGGAATTAATAATGATCTTTCTCAGTTACACTTCTATGTGCACATGGCATTCTCCAGCTGTCAAATTAAGTTTGCTCTCAATGAAATAAAATTTGTGAGTTTTGCGTCAAAACAACACTGTTTTTGTTTTTCAAGAGTACAAACCTAGCCATCATGGTGCAACCCTCAGCTTAAGCAGCTTCAAGTAGACAAAATCACCGCATAGTGAATTCCATTAGTAAATACGAAGTATTAAAACAAACAGTCAAACAAATTGCTCCACTCTTATAAAGAACCTGAGTGACCGAAAAATAATGAAAGAAAGTCACTTTTTTCATTCCAAAAAGCAACGTACAGCAAATATAAAAGGACAAACAAGACTGATATTAAGTTTCTGAAATAAAAGTTGCCTAAGCATGCATTATCTTGAATTTGGTGAAGCAGATTTTTAAATACAGTAGTTCTTCCCATTTGGAATTAAAAAACACATTAATTTGTACAAGACATGAGAAACCAATGTCTAAACAAAGCTGAATTTATTTCTCTTAGGATATTGACTGAATAGTTGCCTATAAACCAATCTTCTTAAAACTAAAGCCCATACCATGCAACCCCACATACCCCCCACAAGCCAAGCCCAAGCATGTAATCTTGGAAAGATGAGCTCTTCTCTTTTGAAGGACGACTTTTTGCTTGTCGGTAGTAACATCAAATGCAAAGAAACCATAGCCAGTTCCAGCAAACAGATAGCGCTGTAAGAAATAAAAAAAACACATATTTATAAATCCCTGATTGATATAAAGTAATAGCACTAATAGGCTAGCAAAACATTGTTTTCCCTTGATATTTTGTCTATTAAATTGTTGATTAAAGACTCATTTGGAAAGTCCAGGTGCAGAAAGCAACTTAAGACGAGAATAATCCCTGTAAGATTTCTCTGCAAATATTGTTATCAAGTATAGCTGTGGCATGATGGATGATGGCAGAAAGTAATGAGAGGGAGAGAGAGGGAAAGAGAGAGAGAGAGAGAGAGAGAGAGAGAGAGAGAGAGAGAGAGAGAGAGAGAGAGAGAGAGAGAGAGAGATGCAGACATACAGACAGAGAGAAGGATAGAGAGTAAAAGAAAAATCCTCACTTCCTGTACACACAGCATGACCTGGATGCTGTGAGAGAAACGATTGTCATCTGGGTTGCCCTCAGTCACAGCATTAAGTTTTCGGGTCGCTTGAAGAGTGGATGCCGCCCAGATGATGATCATTCCATCAACCGAGCCACTGGCAAAACAGGATGCTGGTGGACAATGAGACGGATGGAAAGAAAATGAGAGGGTTTTGGAGTGTTTGAGACATTACAACTAAATTTATGTAGACATCAAGAATAAAAGAAATCGACTAAGTCTGTACCTTCTCGATCTGTTTTCTGATCCTTTCAAACACTTATTAGAAATTTGGATTTATTATGTGGATTTTTTGCAATAAGAGCATAAAAGTGTGAAATCTGTGAATATACTTGGATTTTACAAGTATGGCTAAATATTCTTTATCAATGCTAACTCTGATAAATTTATAGTGGAAAGAATTGAGAGAGCCTGATATTATTTTCAAGTGATGATATACTGGGAGGAAAAAACTACAACAGATCTGCTGCTTAGCCAACTTACAAAAATTGTTATTCGTCAGATTTAGAAAATATGCATTATTCTGCAAAACTTGCAGTAAAATTACTCCTCACATCTTTTTTATTTCTAAGTCAGAGGTTACAATAGAAAAAAAAATTCAAAAATGTTTGATGAAGAGAGAATATAAAAGGAAATGAGAATTTGATAAATGGAAATTCAAAGTAGTTTAAAAAATAGTTTAAGACCAAAATGTTCTATTGTTTTCTCAACTTTATTACAAACTTTGTATAACTCTTAATTTGCTTAATATATTATCAGATCTGGATGGAGCTAAAGTCACCTTATGTCATGATTTAAAAGTATTTTATACTGTCTATTCTGTTAAATTTGCCTTTCCATTTTGAGTAAGGGCTGCGAAGGTAAAGTACATAACATGAGCTTCATACTTGAGACTGTGCATAGGGAGAGAATCGCTTCACGGTGCAGATCCATCTGTTTGATCTCAACCAGGGTGCAGGCAGAGCCATCTCCAGACTGGTTCAACAGATAGGCAACTATGAGACAAAAGGAGACAAGCATTGTCAAAGACACATGTCTGAATAATTTCAAAACTCGTGCAAGTAAGTTCAGACATCTATTGACATTGAAATACAATAAAAAAGAAGGCAAAGAGTTAATTACTTCATTCCTTTTTAAGGCTAGGAAATTATGTTACACCAATCTCAATGTGAAACACAGACATGCTATTATTTCCTAGATTTTAACACGATGTTTTTAATAACAAAAAGTTACTGGAAATCCCTATCACCTTAAAGATGAAATAAGGCACTATGTGATCTGTTACACCTGTCAGGATGAGTGAGACAGGGATAGGACATAAATACAGCACCATTCTCCAACCAACAACATGGCATGAATTCAATAAAAAAAAATTGACTGAAAGTTTCAAAACACTTAATTGACCAAAGTCTTGTTCAGTAAGGTGAGCCTGAGTGTGCAAGTCATTCTCTTCTTTCACCCAAGATGTAATAAATCACCCTTTCCTGTACACAAGCAGTACTAAAATTATCGCAAACGGATCTTCCAGCTTGAAATCACACACAACAAATACAAAATTGCAGTATACTTTTTCCTGACTTTTATAACCTGCTCGACCTTTTTATCATATACAATTATTTACGACATATTTAAGAGAGAAGGCGGATCAAAAATTCTATCATTGGTTATTTATATAATATATATATATATATATAATATTAAATAAATACTAAAATATTGCATTTAAAGTATTTCTTCAGCAATGACAAAAATTCTGCAAGCTTTACTGACTGTTTTCAAAGCTATAAACTGATCTTGCTATAGATATGTAGTGAACACTGTAATTCAATTTTGTTTTTTAACAGTGCACACAGAAAAATTCTACATGTCAGTTTTAATATCAGCCTATATTACTATAAATTTTACCAAGGTCCTTTCCAGCTGCAGTGACAATTCTCTCTTTCTTCACTGCAATCATCAGGTTGATGTAGTCTATCAGGGGTTAAGGGGGAAAAGGTGAAAAGATGGGTCTAAAAAATCAGCTTCTGTATAGATGGAACAACTTGAGATACACTGATGGCATTGTACTAATTGCAGAAAATAAATAAGACTTGCAGCAATTATTTGGCATTGTTCAAAAAGAAAGGGTTAAAATTGAACAGCCAAAAAAAACCAGAAGTAATGGTTGTCAGTTGAAACAATGTAATCAGTATTTACAAATAATAAAAACATCCAAGCAAGAAGAAAAGCTCTTGAGTGCTATATTGAACCCATTCTGAACCCTGGACAATTTCAAAATATGCACAAAAGAAACTAAAGGCAACAGAAATATTCCTACATAGAATGCTATGAATCTAATGGTTTGTAAAGTTATCTAATGAAACATCGTTATGAGTAGCCAGCACAAGATAACTAATAATAGAATATGTTAACTCCAGACAATTTTTTTTGGCCATGTGATGAGAAAAGAAGACCTAAAAAATTCTTGCGACAACTGGAGTGATCAGAGTCAAACTTAGCAGAGGAAAACAGCGAGAAAAGATGTTGGATGGATTAACAAATGTAGGACTGTGACAGACGCACTAAAAACAAAGAGGGATGGAGATGCATGGAAGGTCACGACCACTTGATTGATTGATCAGATGGTGCCTTTTGCTTGTCTTTATAAAATGCCTTTAGAACCTTTATAACAAGTTGTTCAAAATTTAAGACAATATTACTGATATAAAAGTAAATTGACTTTTGTAAACATTATACTATAGAGAAAAATTCTCACATATAGCATTTAAAAAAAAAGTTTTAAAAAACATAAACTTATTACTTAAAATAAAACTTTTGCAATACGTATTTTGAAAGTAATTACGTATAGAGTGTTGAGGGAAATTAATATATATCCAACAAAAGTTTATCTTTCTTAGCTCTGAGACTTGCAAATCTCCAAACATCTCATTGAAATAAAGAGGAAAAACAAATGTACTAATTAATCAATATGCAGCCTAAGCTTACAAATATTTAGAATGAAAAATTCTATTTTTTTTTACTCTACAACTCTCAGATTGAAAACAAAGCGTACTTGTAGTGAAAAACAAATTAGTGATTAATTTGTAGCGACAGTTAACTTCTTTTGTAAAATAGAAAGCTGTTATTGGATGCTTTTAAAGGCTCATTATCATGCAAGTACATAGAGATGAAAAGCTATGAATTCATGGAATGTGGTGCACCTTCAGGACATTTTTGCTTGTAATAAGGCTTCAGATTGATCTTTACATAGATTAGGAACATATAGAATTAGCTATTTTCTGATGCTGCACATATGAGATCAAGATTGATTTTCGCATGTGCAACAAATCTAATTATGGGGTTGTACTGTCACCTCAAGAGAAGAATGCAACATGTATCTATAAAACAAAAACAACAATAAATCATTCCTACTATGGCTCTGTCTGGCCATGAGTGAGGGGAAGAGTAGTTGAGGGCTGCGTTTTTTCTACTCAGGTGACCATAAAGACTAGAAAAAACAATCAACTCATTTTGAAAATGTTTTGCAATAAATATTGGTGTTCACATAAACTGACCATCACTGGCGTAATTCTGGACAAAGTGCAGCATCTGACCATTTCTTGTCCAGAGCGACAGATTTTCTCCTCCAGCACAGAAGAGCCCACTGTTGAGCATCTGGAGACACTGCAGATGTCACGAAATGTGAAAAAAAAAAATAAATAAATAAATAAAAGGCTTTATAAAAAAAATATTTGGTTGCTTGCACAGCCTGAAGCTACAGATAACAGCATAGAGCTTTGTTGTGAAGAAAATTTCCTCCTACAGCCATTAAAAAAAAAAATTGTTCACCTAGCAAGCATCAATAAAATAAAGTAGGCAAAAATAGATCATAAGACAAAATAACAAAGAAAGAAACAAAGTTAAAAACCTTAATAGGCCTGCTTGTGTCAGAGTCAAAGTAAATAGGCTAGGACTTTATTAGCTCAGTTTATTTATGCGATCAGCAATCTTACAAACACAGTTTCATTGAGGTCCAAATTGCCTTGCAAGAGTTATGCTAAAAGAAAAGGTTCAAAGCAAAGAAAAACAAAAACAAAAAGATAAAAATTCCTTTTCACATGAATATCAACCACTGTGTAAGGAAAAAGTTATTGTTTTCTGTAGAAATAGGAGATAATGGATAAATTTATCTCTTTGAATCAAAAAGATTCCTCACCCTTACTGATGCCCCATGATCAGACAGAATATGCAGGCAACATCCACTGTCAGCATCCCAGATCTGGAGAAGAATGCCAAAATTTTGATAACCCCAAACTTTGATCAAGTCTCAAATGACATTAACCAATTTCATGGCCCTAACTTCAAATTATAACCAGGAAAATCTAAAGCAGTCTGGAAAGATAAGAACCTTTAATCTGATCTATTGTGAAAATTTTTCCTTGTTTTGCTGAAGGAGTAAAAATTAATATTGAGTTAGTAAAGCTATTTAGCAATCCAGGCATTTAAAGTTCCAGTCTCCACATTATTCAATTTGTGCACTATAAATAAATACACTCGTGTCAAGTCTACATCCTTGAAAACTTGGTAGAGTGATCATTTTTCATTTTGATAAAATCCAGTACTATCACCTGCATTAAGCTCATCGCATTAATTAATATATTTTTTTTGGTCTTGCATTTTTCAATATTTTACATTTTATTTGCCAACTGTAAGCAAGATAGAGTTCAAAAGATACATACTCTCTTCTTGCTTTTTTTTAGAATCTGATCTCAACAAATGCGCATTAATGTATTCAGCAAAAAAAAATGGAAAATGATTTAGGGAAAAAAAAAAGATAAAAATTAAAGAAAAATTCTGAATGAGATTATTCAAGGCCTAAATCTAACCCTAATCTGCTTGTCCGAGGAGCCGGACACTATGAGGGGCCTCCTATGCTGCTCTGCACTCATGGCTGGCAGGTGCAGGAGACATGTGATTGGGTTGGTGTGTCCGGCTAAAACTGCTATGCGCTGCCCACTCTGGATAAGGATGAATGGCGAATGCATCGTGACAGTATATCACAAGCAAGTTTGTATAAGTGACTCTCACAATCATTGTAATTACATTTGAAGGTGAGAGTTTACAAATTTTAGTAATAGGATAAATAACAGAGTTCCATGGACTCTCTATTCAACACATGGATTGCTCAAGATCACAGACTCATGGTATTTTACTTAATGTCAGCAAAAAAAACCATTTCATCTTAAAGATATATTGCCATATTTTAATACTTTATTATTTAGCAGTTAAAATCAGATGAAAGCCCAGAAATTTTTTTTTTTAAAACACGTTTTTATAGTACAAAAACCTACGCATTCTCTGATTAAAAAAAATTCTTATTTTTTTTAATAACAATTGTTCAGAGCAATATTTAAAAAAAAAGCTTTTATTAAGTAATCCAATGTTCTTTAATATGGAAAGACTTCGGAAATAAGATAATTTCAGACAAATATTTAAGCTAGCCTCCCTATTGGTTTACAAAAAAGACTAAAATATACCTGGATGTCCCAGATGATTGCTCTGCTGTCATCACCTGCTGACACAAATCTGGAAATTCGATTAGAATATTTACAGTTGTATGTTGAGAAAAGGAGAACTACCATGAAAATGATGAAAACCATGCTTTTGACAAAAAAATTGATGGTGAATGTATAGAACGGCAACCGAACACATCTCAGTCATAACCGTAGAGAGCGGAGGACAAGCGACAACTTTGTCCTCCGCTTGAAACACCAGTGTCGTATGAAGAGAATTTAAGGTAAGATCTTCTATATCTATCTATCTATCTTATATATATATATATATATATATATATATATATATATATATATATATACAAGACTTTGGTGATGGCATTAGTAGATAACTAAAGAAGTATTTAAAGAATTAAATTCTGGATCAAAATTTTTAGTTTTATTAATTCACATCATTCACACTGCTTAATAAATATTATTCTTAACATCTGTAAGATGCAACTGAAGAGAAAAAAAAGTTTGTTTTGTTTGATAGTTTCTCCACTTGAGAATGAAATAAAGAAGATATTTATAGCACTTTTAGCTGCTACACCTCTTGTCACTGAGCCTCAGAAGAATTCTCACAATGTCTGTGTGATGTTGTAAGAGCAAAATCTCGGTGTAAGGGTTGTTAGGTTGGCCTTCCTCAATCTCCTCACATGGCTGGGAACAATAACATCAACCTCATATCACCAATAATTATAATTGATATATATAGATATATATATATATATATATATATATATATATATATATATATATATATACATATAATAATTTCCTTCTTAAAGATTTTTTTTTTCAATATAGTTGTCACTCAAAATCCCAAAATCTAAATTTTTCTATTTATAGGAAAAAAAAGGAAGAGAGTTTTGTAAAGCCAATTATAATTTGCCTCTTTCTACTTCTTGATTTAAAAGGTAAAAAGGAAATATTTTAAGAGAGTTTAAAAGATAATCAAACAAAATTCCATCATAAGATCATGCAATTTCAGAGAAATGCATTGAAAATCAATCTTAACATGAACACTCTTTGTTCATGTATGCAGAGAACCAAATCTGACTCATTGGATGAGAGACATTAAGTAACACAGAATGACAGCTGCTCAGCACTAAAAATATTCAAAATCAAAAAGAGATTAATTCATCACTAAATTACCTCTTCAACTTCTTCCCGCCTGGCAGATAAGAGCTTTTGCAGCAAAGCCATTATTTATTGTTTATTCCTAGAATGCAGATTGTCACGTATTGCAACTTCATAGAAGAAACCTGTCGAAAAATATTATTCACAGAATGTCATCAATATATGTGAGCAATGATCAACCACAAATAAAAGGCAATTCCCACATAAAAATCCACAGAATTATTTCTATATCAATGTCTGGTATATGCAAAAATCCATCCACTTCAGAGTAATATCAAGGTTCTAAAAATCATGGTCACAACTCAGTCTCACACGTGAAGAAAACTCTCAAGGGACAGAAAAGGGTCGAAATGACAAGGCTTGCAACAGTCTAACACATCTTTTGTCTACAGTACAAGGGCATGCATAAAATAAAAAACAAAGCAATTCAAACTTACTTTAGGAAGAAGAAAGTCGGTCGCTTTGTTACATGGCTCTTTGGTATTTTTAAATAAAAACAAGCCATAGAAAGATAGTGAAAGTAACATAAAATAATATTGTTATAAATTTTGCTTTTAAAACTTAACTAAGATTATACACCAGCACAGCTACAGTTTAAAGACAGATGCGGATGCTCAGCAAGATCAGGTGACCAGTATGTTTTGAGTTTTAGAATTTATGACTATTTCATTGCTCATTGATCAACTCAACAAATTTAATCAGTTTTGAGGCCATACAAAAAGAATTAATCAATCTTCAAAAGATAACTGGTGGATATTCTTTTTCAAACCAATCTAGAATGGTTACTAGAACCAGCCGTGATGAGGAAAGTTGCATATTAGTTAATTTATAATCCTCAGTTCTTTCTCTTGTGATTCATTTAAACCGGTTTGCAACTGGTTAGGATAACGTTCCTCCCTATGGCATTAACAAAAAAAAAAATTAATTAAAAAGTGATGATAAAAATTTAAATCCTTTACTCAAGTTAATCTACGAGATTTAGATCTAGATCTGATCTAAATCTAATCATCGCGTTACAAGACTAAAATGATTCTGATACTCAGAATAGATCGTTGCAGCTTTCCTCATCTCTCACCACAATTTAGATCTAAGGCTAACCCTTTCTCAAAGAAGAAGAAAAACAACTTAAGATTTCAAAAAAGTTATAAATTCGGAAATAGTAACCTTGTTAAAAGATTAATGTACAGCCACGAAATATACGAAATCGATGTAAGAGACCAGCAGAAGGCTATGTTTATCCACCATTTTGTCCATTTAGTCATGTGATCATGTTCGAACTTATCATGTGACTTCGATAATTTAAAATAAACTTGAGAACATTCAGCTTTAGACATCTTCATGGAACATCAAACCAAGATAATCATGAAACAGAGAGTTACCTTTAAAACAAAAAGAAGAGCAGAAGCAATAACATTATGCAAATACTTATCAAAAGAAAAGAGCAATGACTAGGGTAAAAAATAATAAAAATGATGAGGAAAGTTAATATATGAAGGTTAAGGATGAAGACCACAGCAAGTAAAGAAATGGTAAAAGATGAACAAATGTAGAGAAGAAAACGGAAAAGTGTTAGAGAGACAGGGGGTGAGGGGAGGGAGGGAGAAAGAGAGAGAGAGAGAGAGAGAGGGGGGGGGGGTGAGGAGAGGGAGAGAGGGATGAGGAGAGGGAGGGAGAGAGAGAGGAAACAAAAGATATAAAATAAAACTAGGTAAGATTTACAGCTATTCAAACGCCATTTATAATTCTGTTAAAACAAACAGCGCTTGAAACCCACAAAATATGGAAACTCCTTAAACCCTAAAGGAAAACACGAACAGGTTAAAAGTAAACTGTTAGTAGTACAAAATGCAAAATATCAAAATCAAAATTAAATTATAAGTCAATTAAAAACAGAATTCAACTCTTTGAAAATTAGATCAACACAATTATTAAAAGTCAACTATAAAAAGAATTTAACAACATAACAAAACGTGAACTATTCGAAGTCAACATTTTAAGTCAATTTAAACAGAAGGCAAGATCAACCCAATAATTATTATTAAAACCAAAAAGTAAACAATTACAAAACTTTACGTCATATTGGTTGCCCTAGTTGGTTTGCGCCTCTTACATAGTCAAAGAAGGAGCTCTGGGCTCAAGTTAGTTATTTATAGCTTCATGGTCTACGACAATGGGCATTCTACTTTCGTTTTTTATTTGCACTTCATACTTCCGAGAGAGATCCTAAACTGGATGCGATTATAGACATCGAGCTGACTCCCATTCTTTATGGTATAATATTTTGTAAACGCAAAAACATGAAAACGAAAAATGGAATCGTCAAAACTCTCCAGAAACTAAAAATCCCAAGGGTTCTGAAACAATTTAATCATCATCCCATAACTTTGCCCAACACATAAAGGAAGTTATAATTGTCCTTGATAAATCTAAAACGAATGAGACGCTTACCAAGGCCCAAGTCAAAGTGAGGCGTCTATGCGCAAGATTGGTCTCTCCGTTAAAAAAATATTAGAAAAGGACAACTGACGTTAAAATATTAAAGAGCTGACTACAAGGGAGAGACAAGAAAATTCAGAGCTTCTTGCAATAAATCAAGAAGCAAAATCATATAAAAAGTGAGGAATATAACATTTGTTTGATAAAAATGTTGATTTCCAAAACAGAGCAGTTAGTAGGTAGAAACTCATTGGAGTCTTCAGAGAAGAAACCCCCCTTGTAGCAAGTGTTTCGGCCCAGATCTCTGACACTCTAAGGGGGCCGGGCCACACCCAGGTCATGACTCCCAGGTGTCTCCCTGTTTTTGTTTTTTTTTTTTGCACAGCGCCAAGATTCGAACCCATACCATCATTTCTTGATGGATTGCTGATCCCGGTGCTATACCACTTCGCCAACTGGTCCTGCGATGGTTAGAGCATTTTTAATCCTTATGAAGGAACCTCTCATTTCTCCTGCTCCAGATCCACCGGGAACTGTTTTCGGCTATTTCCGCCAGTAACATTAGAGCTTTTGTTCTTTTGTTGATTCTGTATCTGGGTTAAAAAGACAGCTGATCGATAGCGACAATGTGAGGCTTGTAGCCATCATTTTTCATTCGATGAGTCTCAAGAAGCAAGTCATTTATGATACAAAAGCAAAACAAAACAAAAACAAGAGCACTACCCTGGCCATGTCAACCATGGCCGTCTTCAGATTGCTTCTAATGAACGCTTGCCTTAGAAAAATTGACTTTTTTAGTTGTTGGTCTAAAGCAACTCCTCAAGATGCCATTTGGGTATTTTTCTCATCGATAAAATTGACGCTGCACAGCAAGTCCAGCTGGTGAGAGGTGGATTTTCGTTCCTCTCTGACGCAGGCTTCAATTCTCAAGCAACCATCTGTGAACCAAATTAAACAGCAACACTCCTTGGTTGCGATTTCAAATGTGCCAGGATGAAGACGGAAATCTGCCACTCAAACCAGCCTTCAAGTACGGTTTCATTCTTATTTGATGACTGTCATGTGCTCAAATACATCCGAAATTTCTTAGGTGATAAAGTTACTTTGAGTTCTCGCTGGATGTTTGAATAAAGTTATATTGTTGAGCTTCACAAATAACAAGTCATATCTAATCTTCATTTGTGCAAAAGTTGAAAAACGCCCACATGGACTATGAGAAAAAATAAAATGAAAGTTGCTCTTGCAACACAGACGCTGAGTTCCTCTGTCGCTACTGCAATTGAAATTTTCCATTGTTCAGGAAGTGAGGCAAAATGTCAGTTTCTAAGATGCTTTGATATTCTGTTTGACATATGTAAAAATAGCAGTGTACGCCCAAAAGGCTATAAAAGTCCTCTTACCTCTTTTAATTTTCAGCAGAAGTGCCACGTGATGGCAGAGGGGATTGGATATTTTCAGTCTCTAACTGACGCTTCAGGAAGATTGCTCACTTTAGGCAAGCGTAAGACAGGATTTGGGATTGGATACATTAGTCTGTAACTGATGCTTCAGGAAGGTTGCTCACTCTAGTCAAGCGTAAGACAAGAATTAGGATTGGATGCATTCAGTCTGTATCTGATTCTTCAGGAAGATCGCTCACTTTAGGGTAAGCTTAAGACAGGATTTGGGATTGGATGCATTCAGTCTGTAACTGATGCTTCAGGAAGGTTGCTCACTTTAGGGTAAGCTTAAGACAGGGTTTGGGATTGGATGCATTCAGTCTGTAACTGATGCTTCAGGAAGATCGCTCACTTTAGGCAAGTGTAAGAAATGATTTGTAGGATATCTTCTAACCTTTTCATCAATACAGAGTGTTCCCGAGAGATTGTGGTGGGGGCGGGGGGGGGAGGGGGGGGGGGGGGTGTTGATGGAATAAAAACGCAAATGTTAAAACAATTCAGATAATATGCCTTGAGATCTTTGCCATGAAGGATGGGGTGATGGAGCCGTCAAAGGGAAACTGTGTTTCACTTTCGATGCCTGAATATCGTCTCGATGAGAAGGAATCTTACAGCAATGAGCCTGAAGGGGTGACAGAGAGCGTGTCCAAGACCATCTTGTCGCAGCCAGGACCATATCATCGCCTTGGTCTCAGCTGCATCTCTGATTACATTGGGAAGAAGCTGTTGGAGAACATGAAATGCTGCCAGTGTCTATTTTTTTTTTCTTTTTGCGAATAGAGGGCTGGCTTTCGTGATAGTGAGACCTTATTTACTCAATTCACAAGAAGAGGGATAACGGAGGTCTCCTTTTTGCTCACTTCGATGTCCTGACAGTCTTCAGAGTGACTCAAAGAGCACTCATACATTTTCTGAAAACAAAGGAGAATGGACCCTTTCGATGTGTGACTTCTAAAAGAGTTTTGAAAGTTACAAAATGTGGTCCTACAAAATCTTCCTGGAAAAGTATTTGAGACGGAACACCCTGCTGGAAGCCACGTCGAAAGTGAGGATACTCATCCTGTATGTAACGCATTGTTCTATAAGTTGATCTATTCATTTCCTCACCCTTTCTTTTGGTGCGTAACTTTTGGGTAGCGGATCGATTAGATCTATGTACAATGTCTTTTTTAGTTGCATAATGTTTGTATTTCAAGCCTAAGAACTTAGTCTTGTTTATTGAACACAGCCCGCACTTGCATGGCCAAGATTTTTCTGGAATCTCAGACCTAGTTCTAGCATAGTAATGGTCTCCCTCCTTGTTTACCTTTGTTTTGATTGGTTGTTATTTTAGAGCGTATTGCTTATGACGTGTACCAAGAATATTCTCTTACGATTTATGCAATTCCTTTTCTGGATGATTCGACGAGATTTTGTATAAATAAGAGTCAAAATTATGTTCAACCACTCAACATCAAGTCTACCTTCAGTGATTATTAAGTCTGCCTACAGTCAGGGATTGTTTAGTCTCATCAAGTTAACCTACAGTGAGTTTAAGAGTCTACCTACAGCGAGTTTAAGAGTGATTATAGAGTCAACCTCTTGCGTTGGATTAAACAGTTTGCAATTTTTATTAATTGACTTCTGACTTATTTTCTATGGACGAGTCGTGTGATTGGCTGTGTATATTTTCATACCCGTAGACAAATAGAGCCTAACAGATCACCCCCATCAAAATCTGTTACAATGTACAAAATTTGAATTTCATTTGTTGCATGTTTTGTCGTATAATTCTTCATCACCACACGGTAAACTGTTTACCAAACGATATGTCCACGGCGATGTTTGCTCTTTGCGCCATAAACTGACAAAGAGAGTCCTTTTCCTGCACTAGCAGGGGGTAAGACAATGCAGACACTTAAGGTTGGCATAAATTGTACGGATGTTATATAAGTGGTTCATTATTCCTTTGATGTAAGAATGTTGAGATTAACGCTAGTAAAATTTCTGTAGTTTGTACTTTCAGGGACCTGTAGGTCGCTTTGTTTATGGGGGAAAAGATTTAAAACAACAACAACAACAAAACTGCTCATTTTTTTTTTCTCTAAATTTATCAAGTTAAGAATTCGAAATTATTATTTAGCACTAAACTTTCACTCCAATTATCGTCACGCTTTATCAATAGCCTGTCCTCTGGTGATAGATCTCTCTCAAACTTTGCTTCAGCTCTGCCTCTTTTTCCTACCCGATCTGCCTTTTCTCTCTTCTGCTCTACCGCTGGTTGTCTGTCTGTCTGTGTGAGTCTCTCACTTCATTTTCCTCCGCGATTTTGCTTTTCTTACAGGTTTACTCCTCAACCCCATTCCCCACCCCTTCTCTTTCCCATTTTCTCTCTCTCTCTCTCTCTCTCTCTCTCTCTCTCTCTCTCTCTCTCTCTCTCTCTTCCTCCCAATTTCTCTCTCACTCTTTCACTTACCTCCTCGTTCTATCTTCTTTGGCCCTCTCTGTCTGTCTATCTGTCTGTCTGTCTGTCTCTCTCTGTGTCTCCGTGTCTCTCTATCTCTGTTACTCTTTCACCTCCCTCCCCAATCTTTTTTTCTTTTTACTCTCTCTCTATCTCTTTCTCTCTCTCTCTCTCTCTCTCTCTCTCTCTCTCTCTCTCTCTCTCTCTCTCTCTTTCTCTCTCTCTCTCTTTTTCTTCCACCCTACCCCCCCCCCCCCAATAAAAAAAAAAAAAACAACAAAAAAAAAAAAAAAAGGCAAAAAATTAATTAAAATCTCTCTTCTCCTTCTTTGTTTGTCTTTCCTTCTCGTTTTTATGATTTTTAAACAAATAACATTGCAGTTTTCGTAAATCGTCCTTTCTTTATTCTTTTCTTTTTTCTTTTTGGTCTTCTTTATTTTCTTCATTTGCACTTCATTTCTTCTTCTTTTTATTTACTGTATGATGTTTTCTTAATTCCTTTCCGTAGATTTAAGATTACGCAGTAAAAGCTAGCGATAATAACAATAGAAAAACTAAACCAGCATACATAATGCCATCTTAGTACGAGTTCTTGGTAGAGCTAGAGCTAGATCGCTCCTGCGGTGCCCTAGAGATGGCGCCAACCCCTTCTCAATGCGGGTGGCCGCACTTGACAACACCAAAGAGCTCTTGCTCCCTCTAGGTTTTTTTTATTTTTTTTTTTAATAGAGTATCTCTGCTATGTACAAACATTAATGCCAGTGGTGAATTATTTGACTGTAATTAGTAGCTGCCCATTTATTCATGCGTACATTATAATGCACTTTTCAAAGGATCTAGAAATAGATTGGGAATTTATAAAATTAGCTAACTTATCTAAATTAGTGTTCAGGATACCAGTATGAATGTGACCTTGTCCCTCCCCTTACGAATATAATTTTTGCATTCTCACACAAACTATCGTGGCAGACGACATTGGATCTCGGGCAAGGGTTATGTGACGAATTTGTGTAGGACTTGTTAATCTGTTTTACAAGGATTATTACTCTGTGGCAAGACGCCCCCTACTGCGCGGATATTTCATCATCGCCCCTGAGGGCCTGAGGCACTGAGTGTCTCTGCCTTGACACGCCCACTCATTCTTGCAGACTCAGGCAAACCTTAGGCCTGTCTGATTTGGCGGGAAAAATGATGGTCACGTGGTACCTGCCTACCGACTGCACCGGCGCACTCTTGTGTTTCGTCATTTCTCTTCAAGAAGGTCAAGCAGTAAGACGAAGCTGTCTAACCCGACAAATTTCAAATTCATCGAGCAGCCTTCCAAAATTAGCATGTGGTATCAAATTGGTTTGTTGACGAAATGTATGGGCAGCACATAGATCTAGATGTTAACTTATCGATCAAGAGATTTGATCTGAACTTAGATCTAGAATTTGATATCGGAGTCCAGAGTCCTGAAATTAGATCCAAATCTAGAATTCTAGATTAAATCAAGGTCTATTCAACGTTTAAAGCAAGCAAACTACAATCAAGATCTAGATTTGGCTAGAAATTGACAGAGTGGCTTGAAAACTTGATAAAAATTAAAATCTACATAACCTAAGTTAAGATTTAGATCCAGAAACTAAGAAAATCTAGATCTAGAATCTAGATCTTGTTGCACATAAAGACCGAAAAGAAAAAACCAAAAAGAAAACAACGCCCAACCCCAAAGCGATGCTGAACTCTCGCACTCTAAAGAAGAGAAGGGTAAGATATTTATATCTATGCTCAGAACTTTAGATCTAGATTCTAATATATCTATGTTCAGATATTTAGATCTAGATCCTAATAGGCCTATTGATTTTCAGAATTTTAGATCTAGATTAAAAAACACATAGATATATCTTTGCTAAGTTTTAACTCATGCTGGACAGCACCATTTTTATTGTAACATTATAGGCCTTGACTACCAGGGAATACCCAGCTCTGATGACCAATAGAGCGAGCCAATAGCTCCAGTTTGACTGGGGCTGCGCAGCCTTAGATCTCTGCTTTGCTCTCTACTCCCTTCTCTCTCTCTCTCTCTCTCTCTCTCTCTCTCTCTCTCTCTCTCTCTTCTCCCTCCTCCCATGTTCTCTTCTATTTCTATCTTCTCCTGTCGTGCCTTCTTCTCTTTCTTCATCTTCTCTCTGCTCCCTCTTTTCTCTCCCCTCTCCTAATTTCACATGTCCTTGTCCCTCTTCTCTTTCTCCCCTCTTTCTATCTCTTCTTTCCTCGTTCCTCTTTCTATCTCTTTGCTGTACCTTTTTCTCCTCTACTCTTTCCATCTAGTCTCTCTCCTGTCATCTTCTCCCGTCTCTTTTTTTCTTCTCCATCCTGTCTTCTCCCTCCTCTTTTTATCTCTTCTCCTTTCAATCCCTTCAGCCCTCTCTCTTTTTTTCTTCTCCATCCTGTCTTCTCTTTTCTCTTTTTATATCTCTTCTTTCAATCCCTTCATCCCTCTCTCTCTCTCTCCCCCTTCCTCTCTCCTCGTCTCTTTTCTCCTCTATCTCCTCCCTCTCCAGCCATCTTCTCCCTCCGCTACCTCTCATCTTTCTATATGTCCTCTCCTTTGTCTCTCTATCTCCTTTCCTATCATTCCTCCTATCCCCCTTCTCTCTCTCTCTCTCTCCCTCTATCTCTCCATTTCTGTCCCCTTTTCTCCTCTCGTCTTACTATCTCTTCTTTCTCCTGTCAACTTCTCCCCTCTGTCTCACATTTCTTCTTCCATCCTGTCTTCTCTCTCTTTTATATCTCTTCTCCTCTCCTTCTTTCTCTCCCCTCTATATCCCCTTTCCTTTCCCCTCCTCTTTCTCCTCTGTCTCTCCCCTCTCCAGCCATCTTGTCCCCTGTCTACCTCTCATCTTTCTCCCTTCTCTCTTTCTCTCCCCTCCTGTCTTCTCTCTTTCTATATCTCGGCTTCTCTCTCTCTCTCTCTCTCTCTCTCTCTCTCTCTCTCTCTCTCTCTCTCTCTCTCTCTCTCTCTCTCTCTCTCTCTCCTCTCTCTCATTTGCTCCTCCCTCCTCTTTCTCCTCTTTTCCTTCCATCTTTTCAAGTTTTCTCTCACCCCTCTCCTGCCTCTTCCCATCTTCTCCCCTCTATCTCTCCTTTCCTCTCTCCTGTCTTTCTATGTCTTCTCTTCCCATATTCCATACTCTGTTTCTTCTTTTCTCTCTCCTGTCTTCTCCTCTTGCCTTTCTACATCTTCTTTTCCTCATGTATAACTGAATTGCAAAGGACAAATCCAGAGCGTGAAAAGTTTGATACAGTGTAAAATGGCATGAGGAATTTGCACCAATACCTATGTCTATTCAGTTACATGTATTATGTCGGATAATATAGGTTTTGCAACTCAAATACACAACTAAAGAATCCAAATGCCACATTGGCAATTCAAATAACGCAAAGAGACATCAAATACAAACGTGACGTCAAAATTACGCAACTCGTAGCTTAAAGAATCCAAATGCAAAAACTAAAAGTTCAAATGCACAACGTAGTGAATTCAAATGCCACATAGACATCACAAATAGGCAAAAGTTTATTGTGAGAAAAGCTCAAATATTATTTTATTTTGTGATTAATTTTTGCAAGATCTAATGATCAATTTACATCAACACATCTTCTCTTCCAAAGCACAAAGGCATATAAGACTGCATGTGCCGAAAAGCACCGTCCATTTTCCCTTCAGTCACCACAATAGTCTCTTGAACTGCAAGCTGTGTTAGAGTGGCCATTCGTTCGTCAAAAGGTTGGTCAAGTGTTTGTTCTCGCACCTCTGCTAGTCTTGTTTTCAAAGCTTGTTTCCAGATGCTGAATGCGTTCTCACAAATGTTCAGGAAAGGGGAATATGGAGGCAAATACTTGATGTTGAAACCCTCTGGGAGTTCTAAATTTCGAGCCTGCATATGGGCGCGGGCGTTGTCAAAAACGAAACAAACTTCCATTTCTGGTTGATAGATTTCGGACACATGGTTCAGAAAGCCATTGAACCGCTCAGCTGTCATACCACCTTGAAATAGATCGTGATGAATTAAACCTGCTCGGGCACTCCGGCGAATGTCATGGTCAAGTTGTGACCACGACGACCCTGTACAACTCGGACAGCTCTTTCACCTCGCCTAGCCCTGCCTCTGGTCCGTTTCAGCCATAAATTGATACCAGCTTCATCGACGAAAATCAAATCGAAGTGTTGAATGTTCCCCATGAGCCACTGACAGTACTCAAAACGTTGCTCTTTCGTTGCATCAGAGTTTCTTTCTGCAGGTGCATCCTCTAACTTCTTCATTGTTATAAGTTGGCCTTGAAGGATGTTGCTGATAGTGGACGTTGATACATGGAAGTTCACCTGGTAAGCGGGCACGCAGTTCACGATTAATTGCGACTAAAGTAAAGTCTGGGTGCTCATGAACGATATCAAGAACTGTTCTCTGCGTTTCAGCTGTTACCTTTTCCGTTCTTTTTCCGCCACGCGGCAATGCGACAACACCCTCACGTTGATTACCTCTTCTTATTATGTGGTAAACTGTCGTTCGGTTTATTCCTAATATTTCTGCCAAGCGCACGTAGTCATCTCCACGCACGTGAGCTTGATAGAGTCTTTCTTTGTCCGCAACAGAAACTTTAGAATAAACTGGCATTTTTACAAACAAACAAAGACACTCTTGATCAAAACAATCCTATAGGTTAGGTCTAAGGAATTTCGTAGATCTAGACAAAATCCGCTGTCGTGTTGATAAACTTCGTCACATAGTTTCGTGACGTAACGGCGCGGTTCACTTGCAGCTTGAAATGGTGCATTTGCTTTACTTATGTGTAATTTGCTTTCCTTATGTTGTTGCATTTGAATTCCCTATTTTTGTATTTGATCTAGGAATTATTTTTACCCATTGTAAAATCCCGTTTAACATTTGGATAAACTGTGTGTCACCTTTTTCCCTAGGTGGCATTAGGAGTTTCTATGTGGTATTTGGACTCGCTATTAGTGTATTTGACCTGTAAAACCTATAAAAACAATGAATTTGGTACCAGATCAACAGGAACTTAACCTTGATCAGTCATGGTTGTCACAATTTAAACAGCCTGGAAAGCTTTTTCCACCATATAACTTACTAGGGCTACATGGCCCCTGCTCATTGGTTTGTAGGGGTAGACTGAGAAAAAAATGTATATAATTAAAAATAAACCATTGATCCCAGGGTCATCAAAGTTGCACAAGATTTTGTAAATAAACAAAAATCAAGGATGGACAAATGTGCAGGGTCTAGCACTTTTTTAATTTAAATTATTTTGTAAAAGGCCCTCAAGATGTCTGGCCTGGGTTAAAATATCTCTCTGTGCATAATTAATCTTTACCTTTTAACTAAACACTGGAAAAGGGAAATGCACAGAAATGAATATAATCTGACATAATCTTACCTAGATTTCAAATAAAAATCTGACTTGTCCAACTTTAGATGAACTGTTTTTCTTCTCATTTAATTTGCTCCAAAAATGGCCCAATTTAAGTGAACAAGGCCTAGATTTGAGGCCTCAAATATGAATCCACATTGTTAAAAGTGGGAGGTTTTTTCACTGTTCAACTGAATGGGGAGCTAAAGAAATTTGATAAGAGAAAACAAAAATGACAACTATTCATGATTGACGAAAATGTGCCAGATAAATTTTTTTTAATGGTTATACATTCATAACCCGAAGCATTAGTTTGAAGGAAAAAAAAAAACCTGATTCATGCTGCTGACTTTTTCATAAAATTTTTTTCCACATTTAAATCATGCTCCTGCTTATGTTTTGAAATTCATCTTTGGTTTTGAACAACCAATGCCATTGTTTTGCTGCTTATTGCTTCCTCAAGGTTTTTGTAAACTAAATCCAAGATAAAATGTATTCCTTAACCCCTTCACAACAGAGATATTTTCAATCACCATGACAGGGCTTATTCTGGTTTGAAGAATGGTATGATTCGTAGATTTTCAACATCACTTAATTCAGTTATGAAATGGGATTCTAAATTGCTTTGCATTCAGTGCCTCTCTCATGCAGTATAAATGGGAAACGGCAGATTCGAGGATGTACAGTGTATATGGGCTAGGCATTTTGTCATGAAAAAATGGACCTATTGTGTATGTTATATGTCAGGAGGTGGTTAACCTAGACGACTCCAACAACACTAGCAGCAGTAGTAGTAGTAGTAGTAGTGGTAGTAGCAGCAGAAACAGTAGCAGTAGTGGCAGCAGTAGATGTAGTAGCAGCAGCAGCAGCATCAGTTGCTAGGGCACAGCATGTTGGACAGAGGTAGAGGCTTTTGATGCATTAGAGAATTAAGTTTCCTTTTTTAAATTGCCTCGTAGACTATTCAAAAATTAAGATTATTTTGGGTGGTTAAAGAAAACAAAAACCTGGCTCGTTCTTGATGCTTAGAAGAGAGATTATATTTCAGGATAACAGCTTTGGAATAGGCTTACAAGCTCATCAACAACAATGAATATTGTTCAATCATTAATTTTTTGCGTTATCCCTTTTTGTTCTTATGCCTAAATAGTCATTATAATGGCCTAGAATTATATTTAGATACCAGTATCCAAATATGGTCATCTCTTAATAATGGAGCTAGGCATAAAATGACCATCTGAGCATTTCTCACTTACACACATCAAGTTTGGCTTAAAGTGGTAAATTGTCTTAAAGACTGGAGTTGCAATATTTTTCATTAAAATTGTTTTGGGAAAATAAAAGGCAAAATGTGATTATTATTTTAACTCTTAAACCAGTTAATTTTTTTCCTTGTTTCCATGAGGTTTTTACAGACATGTAAAATTTCTGACAATTGTCGGAATTCAGACAATTTTTATGCAAGAGAATCTGTTGAGTCAAGTTCAACACGAGGAACCCCCCACCAATACACACCTTTCAATTGAACAAGCTGATTGAAAAGTAAAATTCCTGATACATTGTGCTCGTCGGTTTAACTCTTTGCTGACTTTATTCTTTTATGGGTTTGGACGAATCAATTTTCTTGGTTGTAAAGATCAATGAAAGGTATAGCCAGTATGAGCGAGCCGATATATTGAAAAAAAAAATTCAAATAGATTTTTTGAGCTGATATATTGGCTAAAAAAGGTAAAGAGTTAAAAAAAAAACAAAAAAAAAAAAAACTTCACATTTCTGTATTTTAACATATAAATATTTTGCAGTTCACATCTATTTTTCAAATTGAACAATAGGACTACACAATTCTAGAACTACTCTTAAAATGTGGGCTTCTTTAAGACAATTGCAGTGTAAACTTCCCAATATTTAAGACATTTTTAAGCCTTGTCATAAGCTGGTCCTATGATTTGCTTTTAATTTGGGGATCATGGAGTATGGCTTGTTAACAATCAATCAAAAGCCGAGGACTTATTGGGCAAGTTGAAGAACCCGATCAATATTAATCAGTCTACCTATCTTCCGTTGCCATTTTTTCTCTTTTTCTGCGTCTGCTACTTGGCGAGCCACTTAATATGCCTCTTGCTTTGGTTAACTTCCTTTATTGTCTTTGTTGCTCAACCAGCTTCTTCAGTCACCTCTGAAGTTAGACAATTTTTTTTTTCTGTTGCCTCATGCTTCCTCTGTCTTCTCCGTTGTGTGACTGGTTTATAAAATTCTTCAGCAAATGTGAATTTGCTGTTTCACCTGTTGTGACTGCTGGTTGTCTCACTGGTAACACTGCTATTAGATGGTAGAAAACCTCTGTGGCCATTCTTTTAGAGCAATTGCTGTGATGATACCATCATATCAATGTCTCCTTGGATTTGTATTGGTTGTTGGATCAAATGTTTGTAGAAAACGAGCACAATTCAAATGTGCCTTATTTGAACATCGTTATATTGATCCAGTAAGCTAGCAAAATACATCCGTTTAATCAAGGTATCTTGATCTTGAGTATGATTTTAAGGCAAAAACATAACACTTTATGAAGGAGCTTTGTTTTGGACAAGTCACTGAGTGATACCTGTCTGCGTAAAGTCAGACAGAATGGATGCATAATCAATAAGTCATTAAATGTGTCTTTAAAAAATCTTGCACAAAAGCATTCTAAAAAAATGTTCAAAATACACTGGTTCAAACCAACCCCTCCTCTAGGGAATTGAATTTATTTAGAGTGAATTACAAAGCATCACATTTTGTTTCATCGTCCATAATTTTGAATTCAACTCAGCAAAGACAGTTAAATGCTAAGTGAACCCCTGATATTCTGTAAATGGATTTTTTTTTTTTGCAACATGGATTGATTTTTGAATAGGAGAATTGATTCTCAACATGTGTTATGCAATCAACATGCCCTTGCATTACCTGAACAATGAGATACAAGATGGAAGTTTATCAAACTGCATGTTTTCTTCGATATTTTAAAATTTTTCTCAGAAATTACTGAAGTGAGTGGTATATTTTCCTTCAGTAAAAATTTTCATGTAGCTTTTTGATGACCGCATGTGATCTCCACCGTTTTTTTCTGCCTCTTTTTGCCTTTCATGTGTCTTCTCTTCCTGTGTCCGAGGAATACTTCTGATAGATCATTTTTTCACCTGTATGGCACTTCTCTAGAAAACTAATAATTATTCATTTCATGCAGCTGGTTTTCTTTATTTCTATGCCAGATTTTTATTTTCAATCAAGCCCAAAATGCTTTTAGACTTATTCTTCCTTAAACTTGCTTCAAAATCCCTCATTTACTGCTTTATAAGACAATAAAAATGGCAAAGAAAATACACCTCAGTATTCTCAAAAGATTTATATTCTTTGTTCTGCTGTCGACATTGTAGTTTTGCCTAGTGCTTCTAGTGCCAGCATTACATGGCAGGTACCTCTGCGACCACTTGTTTTGAGAAATGGCTCTATAGATGCCAATATATTTTTTTTCCAAACTTGTGCTGCTTAAGAGATGGCTTCTGAAGAAATCAGCACAACTGAAACAAATCTGATGTACAAATTAGTACATTGTTGATTCATAAAGCAAACAAGAAACAGCTACCAAGACTAGATTTGATCTCAAGCATGATTTTAAAGCAAGAATGTTAACATTCTACCTAAGGAGCTTTTTATGGAAGAAACTCAGCTGAAGCTCTCAGTTGAAAATTCAAGCTGGATACAAAATCAGTGATAATCATTTGTGTTCAAATCTGAGACATTCTTCATTGTATTTGAAATACTCCTTGGCCTATATAAATCCAACTCATTTCACACAAGTTGCACTGCATTGGTTTAGATTGAATTGAATCGCATTTTGTTGGAACAGCCCAAAATTTTGATAAAACTTAGCTCTGACACCTAAATGTAAAGTAAAACTTTAACATACCTGAACAATGAGGTAGATTGCAAGATTATAGAATCTTATATTACATGATTTTATTTCTATAACTTTTATACTGTTCACCAAAATGATTGAAGTTAGCTGCATGTCAAAACTTTTTATCTCTTTGGCAATTGTATTTGACCTCAATTCTATTGTTTTCCAACTTTTTTTGCCTTTACAAGTGTCTTCTCTTCCTTTTGAGTCCCTCCAGAAAACTTTCACACATTCCTTTCCACCTGTATGGCACTATTCTTAAAATGTATTTTTGCACTTCATGCGCCACATTTTCTTATAGCTGTGCCAATTTCTGTGATCAGCCAAGTCCCACAGTTTTTGGACTTTTCCCCTACAATTGCTGCTTAAAAATAATAGGTCAATGTGTCATAATAAAAAAAATTATGATTGTTTAAACGCTCAACCTCACTGAATTTCTGTTCGACCCTCTTGAATTTTATCTCATCTTTTTCATTTTCGAATTTCCCCAAGACTTATTTTATCTTTTCCAATGCTATGTTCTGAGCCTTTTTGTAAGTGGGCATCACAACCATCTATACCCTTGACATTATTTCCTGAGTTTCTTGTCTCTTGTCAATCTGAATTTTTTTGGAGCTAGAGAACACAAAAAATGCCTTCTAGTTCCTGTATTCCTAACCCTTTCAATTATTGATCTCTTTCCAAACATCCAACATGACCGCCTCCATTGGATTTCTCCTGTTTTTTTTTTTCATTTAATGTTTCCTTGTGACACAAAGACCCAAAAAATGAAAACACTGGCTCTGACTGCACTTGAATTAACCATATTGCACCAATTTTGTACCAATGACCCTTATTAAATACAAAGAAGGAAAGCAAAAAAAAGGTGTCATTATTTTGTGAATCAAAAGTGATAGTGTGTATTTTTTCTTCTGCTACATCACCACTAAAGATAACAGATCTTGTGCTGTATCTCATGGGAATAGCATAATGTACAATCTTCGGGTCTAGGAGTCGTGAAGTATCTTCTTTGGCGACGGTATCTTAGATACAAATACTCCCTCTTCCCAGTTGAGGTTGAACTAAACCTTGGAATATTCATTGTTATAAGATTGTTTTTGAAGGTGGTCTGTACATTTCTCAGTATTTGTACCTACCTGAACAAATTCAATCATCTACTTTTATTGCTGGAAGGGAAGGCTGAAAATGCTTGACAGACCTGATTCACATCTAAAATTTTAGCTCATTTTATTACTTATTATTAAAGATTAAAAAAAAAAAATTGTGGTTCACAAGAGCTTGGCTCTTGGTAAAATCATCATATGTAAGATCTGGTACTTTCCTCTGGGAGGTAACTCTCCTATATAAATGCCATGATTTCCATGTATTTATATATATAGCTTCGACATCTGATATATTGATGGCAAAAAATACAATCTTTTGTAGAAGAGCTACCCTTGAAAAAAGTTGCTCAAGTAAAGTACAGGACCAGCAGATTTAGCATTATGGATCTTTGCCTCAAATCTTCATTAAAAAAGGCAAAATTGAAACAAAAAAAAAATTATAATTGTCTTACACATCAACAAACTCAACAAGTATATTTATTTTGCAACTATTTGCTCATCCGGGCAAACAGTACTAAGTTGATTAAAGGATTGAATTTAAAAAAGGTGTGAAGGCTGTGCCCTGTGAGACATATTTAAATAAATTTGATACAATCTGCATGCCCTCAATAGTTTTTCAAACGAGGCACAATGTACATGAAAATTTGCTGACCAGGCAATTATCAGACATTTTTAATCAGTAATGTATATGGTCTTTTCCTCATATTGATTAAGCACTAGTTCATTTTCATTAGCAATGTGTTGCCACTGGTTGTGAAATCGTATCGGCATTTTTCCAAGTGTCTTGGAAAAAAGTGTACCACAATGTTTTTTCTGTCTTCCACATTTTGTGAGAATTCTTAGATAAGAATGTCATTGCATTATTCTCATTGAATCCTGCTTATAAATTATCACGAAATTTCCAAAATGAGGAATTGATGAAACACTGGCTTTGTTTTTGTTCTTATCATATGAGGCATCAGGTTCTGTGCTTATATAAAAGAGCATTCCAATATACCTGCAAAAGACACTTCTCTTCAATACTCACTTTTATCTCAAGTTGGTATCTGGTGAAATGCAGCACTACATACGACATGCAAGCCATACTTCTGGAACTGCTTCAATGTGAGCTGCACCAGGCTTTGGTCATTACGTCTTCTCAAAAGTCAGGTGGTAACAACAATACATTATCGCTTAACCAGCAAGTATTACCATACACAGCAGAGAGATGGATTTTAGTTAAACATCCTGCAGTGCAAATTTATTATACAAACCATAAGTGCCTCAGCAGCCTGAAACCACTCCTTGATACTATTGTTTCCTGTTTCACTGCCTCAAAACATTTATTATACTAGAGTTATTTAATTAACTAGAGGTATTTAAGCTTGATGTTTCTTTGCTTTTCTTCCTATCTCCTTAACCACAAAATATGATCATCTATTTCTTGTGTATATCTTCAAAGAGTGCAAGTCTTGTACTACTAAGTTAATTTTCTTGTATCTTGCCACATCCATTTTGTTGATGTTATCCCTTTCTGTCCATAGTATGTTCATAATCCTTCTTGAAAACTACATTTCTGCAGCTGTGAAACTCAACTTTGTCATTACTACTTTGTGTCCGCAATTCATAAAAATAAAAGAGAACAGGGTACGGATGCTTCAAAGGTATTTTATATTTGTGTTTATTTTAAATGTATGCCACTGTGAGAGTGCACTTCATTAATTTTGAATTAAAATTATTTCTAGAGAAAAATAGATGAAACTTTGCAAAACTGGCTTTATTATTATGTTTGCTTGGTCTAGCATTTGTGAGACTAAAGATCTGGTATTTGCTAAAATGATGTTGGTAATAATTCCACATTTTCTAAAAACACAAACAGGGATTCCAAATCCAAAATGAACAATCTTTCTGTTATTGTGACATTGGCACTTCATAAACCCTGCAGCTGCACCACTTTGGTTGTATGATGCTGCAAATCATAAGTGTACATTTATTTGCATTGCCAGGAAAAAAATTTTTCAAATTGGGATAGAATTTGACACCCTACCAATCAGTCTGCTTTGCTTCTGTTGAATGATTTGTTGGTTTTACCTAATGCAACAATGATTTCACCAAAACTCTTTCATCATCAATGCTTTTGCTGATTTGATGTTTAAGTTGTCTCTGATTTTGTGATCATTTGATGAATAGGTACCATTACTTGAATAACTGAATATTGGCCTTACAATTTATATTTATGAGTAATTGAACAATAACCTCAAACTTATCCAGAGAGATAAGTTGCTACTCTGACGCACATCAAGCTGCTAAACAAGACTTATTCCTGAGAAATTATAAACTCATCCTCAGACTGCCTTGTACATTGTAGGTGAACTAAAGAGAACAGTTTGAAAACACTACATTTTCTTGGCAGCTTTGATATGTGTGCTTTACAATTTATCCTCATTCTGCTGCATGATTGCTGCTGTTCTATTCCTGTCCAAGTTGGCCTATACTTTCATTTTTCTGTGGCCGTGAGCATGCAATTAGACTCCCTACGATGCTGTCTAGTCTGCCTATGCCACAACTTGAAAACTTTTTGATGTGTTCAATACTTATAGATCTTTTCTAAATATATCTACGATCAAAATGTGTCAACACACCAATGGACTGGTTTGTGCTTCTAAAGCTATTGATGTCCACTCAAATGTGTCAAAAATGGTGCTTTGCTTGCCCAAATGTGTTTGAATCTAAAGGATTCTACAGGACAATGGAATGGAAACATGTATTAGTTTTTCTCAAGCATAATTATATCAACCGGCTACAATCATATATGACATTTATGTATTTAAATTGACTGGTTATTTATAAGGGCAGAAGCTCCGACAATCAAGTACAATGTTGACTTTGCTGTTTAATTTTTCCATCACTCAAACAATCAAGGAACAGACACAAAGGTATTTTGTGGATTCAATCTGATTCCATATAAAAATACTAAAAGCATTCTCTGGAGGCCTTCATACCTTTGCCTTCTTCACACATCTTTTCAACCGCTGCTCACTGAAGTCTTCAGAATTTCTTGAAAAGATTTTTTGCAAACAACTATTGTGCTAAATACACATCAAAACTATCATATTATGTCATTGCTATTTTGTTCATGAAGTCTTCAGCTCTAAACCTATTTTCCATGAGCTCTGTGTTTAATTGGTTGTCATCAAACTGCTTCCCCATGAGTAGTCACATTTTGGATTTCCCATCTGTGTACTCCCTACTCTTTTTGTCACTGGCTTTTCAGTTTCCTTTTAAATTTTTTTTGTTTGTATTGGATTTTTGTTTTCAGGTTCTCAATACCTTTTAGGCTTCTTTGTTTTTGGCATTGAATCTTTGCAACACTTTTGCAAGTGGCAGTTCTCAATTTTATAGCTGTGCCAGCGCTCTCTGCATTCTGGACAAAACCATGGTCTATTGCTGGTTTCCTCTTTCCCTCAGGTTGCCAAACTGTGCAATGTCAATTCATAAATAATTACTGCATTTATTAAGCTGTTAGCACATCTTGCAACATCCACTTCAGACAAAAAGATAATCAACTAAATTTAACATTTGATATTCTTGTTTTGTGTTAACTATGTTAAGTCTGAATATGATTGAAAATTTACAAACTGGAAAAAAAAACAACCCTTGACATCAATGCTAATCATGAATTGAGCTTTGTAAACATTTTGAACCAAACAAAATTGCTGGAGCTGTTTTCAACCTTTGATAGCTTTACTTGAACACTACAGCTCGTCTTTAAGTGCCTTTTAGTGGATTTTTCATAAGTAACAAATAAAAATTTCTTTGCTTCCTTGATTATGATTTCTGAATATCCTGTCCAGTGTCTCTTGCTTTTTTCTCCATTGCAAAAACCATCTTTTTGTCCTCTTCAACATAAAAGTTTTCTGTAGTGTATCAGAGTCTGAAATTTATTACCTGGATATCATCAATTTATGCATTCAAGACTAAGAGCATGGGGGCAAGTTTGCGAAAGCAGTTGTGCCGAGCATCATAGCTCTTAACTAATTTCCCTTTTTTATTTTTAAGGAGGACTGCTTTCCCAAGTCCTTTTAGGCTTCTCTGTTTTTTTTTGGGTTGAAATTTTCTATGATTTGCAGTTTTAAATATTTTTGATCTGCCAGCATATACTGCATTCTGGGCAGATCCATATCTTGATTTTGGTTCTGCTTCTCAAGGCAACAAGAAAGCAGTTGAGCTTACAAAGACAGTTCTGCAGAGGGATATGGCTTTTCACCTATGTTTAAGTTGGTCCAAACCTGAAAACTAAGACATTCTATTTGGAAAAGAAGAACCAGTCTTTTTCTACTCTCGAGTCAACATTTACACTTCAACATATATTGAAATAATGCTTTACTTGGCTGGAAATGGGTACATGTACCTTATAAAATGGCTGATGCCTCTATGATTGTTTTCCAAGTTGAGAGAATTGGGAATTTACACTAAGATCTAAAGCATCTTATTGCTCACTTTATCTTCTGTGTGTGCACCATATGTACAGTCTTACCTGTGATTTCCTGTAATTAACAGTCACACTTAGGCTAAGCCCTAAGATGACAACGTATGTTGGAAATGGTTTAGAATCATTCCAAATCAATGTATGCTTACAACAGCCTTTTCACTGGCCAACATGTTTTAATCAAATATTCTGCAGACTAGGAATTCTACAAGACAATGGAGCAAAAACATTTAACTCTTTCCTTACCCGTCTAGATTTTCACAGCTGGACCCCACTATATTTTAGTTATACACAGAAATTGTGAGGTGATTTACGAAAATATTCATTGTGCCTCTATTTTTTCACTGATATAGACAAAATGCATATCAAATTGTAGGTAATTGAATGAGGAATAAAACTAAAATAAGAAAATTGGATTTAGCTTCCACTGCTACCAAAAAAAGTTAGGTATTGTAAGGTAAAAAAAATGTTACAAATATTTTACTTTAATTTTTCAACTTACCCCGACTGTCAACAGCATCGTTTTTACTCCATGGTAATGGGCTTTTGCAACAGCATACATAATCCAGTTATAAATTCACATACAAAATTTCAAGCAAATATATACTAAACTCTAAAAATTATGAAAAAATTACAAAACTAATATAAACTGAAAATATGTACAGGTTTTGCGTCTTGTAGCTCAATCTGACATCTGATGCTACATTACACTCAATATTTTGTCTTGTGTGCCAAAATCTGAAGCAATTTCCTTTGCATAGGTGTGGCTTTCCAGGGCAGGTTGCACATACATGTACTGTCCTTTTCCTGTTGCCAGGTCCACTGCACACACAATTTGTCTTTTTTTCAATGACTCCAAGAAATGTGACCCGGGAGCGAGTCTATCAAGGGCTTGGACAGGCACTTGGATTTCCCTTGGAGCTTCCTGTCTCTCAATGCAAGCTGCTTCAGTCAGCTGCTGAATGAGCATGTTTTTGAAATTGGCTAATTCAAGCTTTTTCATGCCGACGGCAAGTCTCTTCATGTTATGAATGATGCTTGCATTGATGACAGTAAGTTCCAAAAGAAAATGAAAATTTTTTCCCCACCAATGTACATTTTGCGCTTGTGCATTCCATAGTATTGCACCTGCTGATCCGCGCTGTTGCAACCATTCATATATTGATTGTAGGTATCAATGCATTCAGGTTTGTCAATGGCTCCTCATCTCGTCACCATAGTTTTTGTGGCTACATTTCCATTACTGGTGACCACAACACAATTCTTTTTGGCCTTTTTGTCCCTGAAACTACAAGGAGAGAATGGTCTTGTTTTATGTACCATTTCATAACACTATAATCAAGTTTTAGGCTCTTTAGCATGGGAGGAAAAAATTTTCTACAAACATTCACAGTGCCTGTGTAATAGAAGCCTTGTCTCCGTAAGGAATTGATGTGTAAAATCGATCACCACTAATACGGTGTCCTTTCTGTAATGGTCTCAACAATTTCTCAGACTTTGACTGCTTGAGAGCATGATGGGTCAAAAGTTGACAACATAACCGTTATCGCTGTCACAAAGTCCAAAAGTTTTATATGATTCTTTGACGACTCTGTTGCATTATATTGCTTGTTCTTCCACTGTCCCCTAAAGCCTATGACCATTCATCAACTGACAAACATTTTGAGGGATAGTATGCTCTCAGGAAAGATTCACATTATTTCTCCACAAAAGGCTCTATTTTGTCCTGCTTCTCTGCGTTGACACCTCCAGCGTGTAGGAATGTGTGATAAATGGCCCCAAACTGTTTCCGTGGCATGGTTTGACCATACCATGGAGTGTGCAAGTGAAGGTAATGTGCTCCAGTAGCTTTTTATGCTGTACCTGGGACCCACACCCATGGAAAGTAAAATTGCTAAAAAATGCAGAAATCCATTTCTGCCTACAGGTTCAAAATGATTCTCTTTGCAGCAGATTGTTTTTAGTGCATAGTTCAACAGCATAATCATTTATTGACTTTAAGAACGAATCTAAAATGTCATCAGTGAACAGTGAAAACAAGCACTCAGTGGCTGTATTCACATCCTCAAGCTCAGGACTAATCCCAGTATTGCTCTGCCTAACAAAAGGATGGGTAACCTTGGTCGCTCCTTCAGTAACTTGTCTCCACCAAACTTCACCACTGTGAATTACTGGTGCCCTTTGTAACCCTAGGTCTAGATCTAGATCTACATCTTGGTCACTGCCAACATCTTCAGCTTCACCACTATTAGATCTATCACCAGTTTCAGTGACATTGTTTATGCCATTAGATCTAGATTTACTGGATCTAACATGAGCTGGAACTTTTTTGCCTTTATTTACCGAGGAGGGCAACCCCCTAGCTCTTGATCTAGCCGAGCTGGACTCGCTACATTCATCATCAGTATCACTGGAACTAGATCTAGATGAGTAAGACGGATCACTGTCGCTATTCTCGGAAAGAATTCCATATTCTTCAGCATCAGCCCAGCTTTTTATCATTTTTCTTACCTCAGCCGAACATAGTCTCTTTGGGGGTCGCTCACCCGACATTGCTATCAATTCAGCTCGATTCAAAAAATATTTTGATCTAAAAATTTGCTCAACTTCAAGAAAATCACAACTGCCTTTTCTTTGTTAGTCAAGAGAAAGGAAGAAGGAAGCTATATCTAGACATGCGCAGAATATTACTTCGTAGATTTTTCAGACATGATCGGAAAATGTTTATAATAGCGAGACGGGTGAGCCGGCTTGAGGTCTAGGAACTCTCAAAAACCCGAGCTGGGTCACCCGGCTTGGGGTACAGAAAGTGTTAATAAAGGATTTATTAACTGTCTGCAGTGTTGTACAGCATAATTTTTTTTGTTATTACCTACAGTTATTTGGTTTAAAAATTTAACTAAAATTGGCTTCTGACTGGTTATTTTTCAGAGCATAAGCTCGGATAAACAAGCACAAACTGGACTTTACTTGTAAATTTTCCTATCTCTCAAGTAATCAACAAACAACGTACCTAAAGGTATTTAAATTCAACCTTATTCCTTAGTAAAAAAAAGTGTTCTCTAGAGTTCTCAACTGCTGCTTCACTAAAATACCAGTATTTAGAGTGCCTTGAAAATATTTTTCAAACAAGTTAATAGATGGATAACATCCAAGCTTTCACATCATATCATTGGCATTTTATTAATGTAGCTTTCCGCTCCAAACCTATTTTCCACGTGCTCTTTGTGACTATCTTAAATTGCTTTTACATTAGTAATCTCCGACTTCTCCATGCCTCTCGTTCTTTGATATTCGAACTGACAAAAACAGTTCTGCCTAGGGTCATTGCTCTTCACCAATTTTCCTCAATTCTTTTATTATTGAGCTCTTTTTCAGGTTGTTTTAGGCATCTCTGTTCTTCTTGTGTTTAATATTTTCTAGGCTTTTGGAGTTCTGTATATTTTGGCTTTGCCAATATTTACTGCCTTCTGGGCAGATCTATGTCTTTATTTTGATGTATCTTCTCATGGCTTTAAGAATGCTTGTTGAGGGACATGGCATTTCACCTGTTTAAGCTGGTTTGAACTTGAAATTCAATTTTCAAGACATTCTATGTGTAGAAATGTAAGGTCATCTCTTCCTCCCCCCCAGCTTAAAATTCAGCAAATGAAAGAGCAAAAACGACTGCAATATGCAGACATCAAATTAGTCTCAACATTGACTTGCAGTTGTGGTATACAAAATCACTAGCCAAGAAAGAAGGAACTAGGCTTTATGCTATTTTCAACAAGAGCACATTTACACTTTTCAACATAATTTAGAATGCTTTGCCTTTTAAGAAATAGGATCTCTATGATAGTTGTCCTGTTGAGACTTACGGGAATTTACATCAATATATAAGCACCTCATTGAACTTCATTGTATGAACCATACAGTCCTACTTGTGATTCTAAGCATCAGTCACACTAAACTGTTTATGCTGAAATTATCTTAGAAGTACATATTTGGGATTCTACAAGACAATGGAATGGAAACATTTATTTTTCCTGGATTTATCAACTGGGTGCAATTATATGGAACATTTATGTAATTTAATTTTTTTTTTTAATTACCCAATGATTATTTGCTTCAAGAATTTAAGTATTGGCTTCTGGCTGGTTATTTATTATAACCAGAGCACTGTTTGTTCATGCACATATCAGATTATATGAAGTAAATTTTTTATAAAATCTTGAAATCGCTTCTAATTGTGAACTGAAGCTTTGTAAACATTTTGAACCAATCACAACTAATGCTGTTTGCAAACCCTGAAATATTACTTTATCTGAATCTAATTGTGCTTTTTATTTAATTTTTCATTAGCAACAAGCTAAAAATTGCTGGGCTTGCTTGATTATAATTTCTGAGTATCTTGTCACTCTTGGTTTCTTTTGATGTGACAATTTTCATTTTCATCTCAGCATCGAAGTCTTCTGTAGTCTTATGAAAGTATTTAAAGCAATAAGAATGTGGGCAAGCTTGTAAAAAACAGTTCTGCTGAGGGTCCAAAGAAAAAAAAATATGCAATATGCAGACATCAAATTTGTCACAAGGAGGCATGTGATCCGGCAATCACCGGCTCAGAAAGGAGGGACCAATTTTTTTTTTGCAATTCTCAACATTTACACTGTTGAACATATTTTGGAATAATTCTTTATCTTGCTGGAAATGGTATATATGTGCCTTTCCAGAAGACTGACCTGTAGCACTTATTCACTCAATAAAAGACATAAGACAAACCTTTAGATTTTCTTGTTTTATTGAACGATTGATCTTGACACATCCAAATGTGTCAAGATCAAAGTTTGAACTGAGAGTGTAAGCTCTTAGTCTCCTCAGCACCTCTTGTGTTGAGCTCTCCTCACAACCTTGGATGTAAACATTCATCACGTGTTAGTCTTTATTCCTGTCATGATAAAATAGTTCAAACATTACATACACATCTGTGATTAAGGTTTTCCAAGTTGAGAAAATTAACTAAAACTAAGATCTAAAGCACCTTATTGCATACTTCATCTTCTGTGTATGAACTATACAGTCTTACCTGCGATTCTAAGCAACAATCACACTAAGGCTAAGCCCTAGGCTAACAACTTGTGTTTGAATTGGTTTAGAACTATACCAACTCAGTTAATGCATGCTTGCAACAGCCTTTTTTACTGATAACATGTTTTAATCAAATAGTCTGCAGACTAGGAATTTTACAACATAATGGAGTGAAACATTTTAAGTTATTTTTCGGATTTATCAATCAGCTACTATTATATACTGCATTTTTGTTTGAATTTTTTTTTTAAATAACCACTTGTGATTTGCTTTTAAAATTCAAGTATTGGCTTGTAACTGGTAGTTTATCAGAATCAAAGCCAGGACACTCATGCAAATATTGAACTTTACCCGTACTGTAAATTTTCATAACGCTCAATTAAAAAATAAAACATCGAAAGCATTCTCTGGTGGGATACCCTTGACTCCTATACACAGTCTGATCTACACAACTGCTGCCTCACTAAAATACCAGATTTCTTTATATCTGGAAAATATTTTGCAACAAAGTGCAGTGTTACACACTTTTAAAGTATCATCATTTTAATCAGGTAGCCTTCTGCTCTAAATCTATTTTCAATCTCAAACTAATACAGATAGATTGGTTGTATAACTGATGCAGACCAAACTGCTAAGCAAAATGTACGTACATTGTATTTGAAATCAATATTGATAAAACAGTTTGAAAACACACATTTTTGGGCAGAATCGATTTTGGTGTGTGCTTTAAAATTTATTTTTGAAATGCTCTATGATTGCCATTGTTCTGCTCCTGTTTGAATTGTGCCATACTTTCTTTTTTCTTTGGCGATGGTCATGCAATCAAAGAAGCTGTCTAGCCTGTTAAAGCCACAGCTTTAAAACTTTGACATGTTCTAAATTTATCAACACAGCAGTGATACTGGTTGATAAGGCCTGTAAAAATATTCATGCTCAATCAATAAAAGGTGTCAACAATGGCAATGATTATTTGCTGGCAATAGCCTGTTCACTGGCAAATATACATATTAAACAAAATTTTCTATTGTTCTGTATGCTAGAGATTCTAGAAGACATGGATTGGAGGATTTATCAACTGGCTACAAAGTTGTACAGCATATGTGTCATTTTCTTTTCATGCAAGGTTATTTGCTTTAAAAATATAAATATTGGCTTCTGACTGGTTAGTAACTAGGCTCAAACAATCATGCACTTGGTGGACTTTGCTTGTTAATTTTTTTTTTTATCTCTAAAGCAATCAACTACCAACATACCCAAAAGTATTTGGTGAATTCAACCTGATTCCATAACAAAATACCAAAAGTATTCTCTGGATTCCTCTATACCCTTGCCTCCAATACACGCACATATCTATACAACTACATTTTTCACTAAGATACCAGTTTTAGGAGTTTCTTGAAAATAGCTTGCAAACTTTCATACATCATCTGCCTTTTCTTCATGTAGCCTTCTGTTCAAAGCCTATTTTGCTTGAGCCCTTTGTGACCATCTTAAATTTCTTAAACATTAATAATCCCTACGCTCTTCTCTTCAACAAGGACATTTTCCCTTGAGTATCAGAGTCTAAAAGGTATTATTAGCTGGATGTCCCCAACTGTCTATATTAAGGGCAATGAGATTACGGTTAAGTTTTCAAAAACAGTGCTGCTGAGGGGGGCAGCGCTTCACCAATTTCCCTCTTTTTAATTGTATAAGCTCCTCTTTTTCAGGTCCTTTAGGGCTTCTCTGTTCTTCTTGTGTTGAATATTTTCTAGGCTTTTGTGGTTCTATATACTTTTGCTAAGCCAATATTCAATGCTTTTTGAGTAAAGCAAATCTGTCTTTACTTTGATTTTATCTTCCCGATGCTAGAAAAATGCGGACAAGCTTGTAAACTCAGTTTTGAACTTAGCTTATAATGTAAGCTGGTTGGAATTTGAAAATTTAACTTTCAAGACATTCCATTTGCAGAACTCCTCCCGCCAAAATTGAAAATATTCAGTTCAGCAAAATAATCAAAGGGTAAAAAAAAAGAGAATATAAACAAGCAAACATTTATTGGGGTCACAAAATGGAGGCATGGGATATGAAAATTACCAGGTCAGAAAGGAGGAACCTGTCTTTTGCTATTTTGAGTCAACATTTACACTGTTGAACATTTTTTACACAATGCTTTGCCTTGCTGAAATGGGCATTTATGCCTTTCCAACAGGCTGACACTTCTTTTGGGTTTTCAACATTAAGAGAATTGGGGAATTCAAAGTAAGATCTGTAACACCCTTATTGCACACTTAACCTATGTGTGTGAACTTTACTGTCTTACCTGTGTTTGCTATGATCCTCAGTAACAATCAGACTAAGGTTAAGCCCTAAGGTAACCACTTACATTTAAATATGCTTGCAACAGTCTTTTCACTAACAAACATGTTTTGGTGAAAGTGGACAAATGTTCTGCAAACTAGGGATTCTACAAAACAATGGGATTGAAAGGTTTCTCAGTTTTCTGGATTTACCAACTAGCTACAATTATATACAGCATCTATGTATTTGAATTTTTTTTTTAATTCATCCCACAGTTATTTGCTTAAGAAAATTACATAGTATTGGAGCCTGAACAATCAAGCACACATTGAATTTTGCTTGATAATTTTCCTCACACTCAAGCAATTAACAAAAACAAATACAAAGGTCTTTGGTGGATTTATCCTGATTCTATAACAAAATACCAAAAGCATTCCCTGGAGTCCCATTGCCTACCCAAAAATATCTACATGTCCTGCTTTATTACAATTATATTTTTGGTATATATCTTGAAAATATTTTGCAAGCAACTGTATGTTACACACATTCAACTTTCATATTATATCATTAGCATTTTGTCGTTTAGCCTTCTGTTATAAAACTATTTTCAACGAGCTGGTTGTCCTTCAAAATGGTTCCAATGAACTGCTTCTACCTGAGCAATCATCGTCTCTCTTCGTAGTACTGCTTACTCCTACTTATCTGACTAATACACTTTACCTTTACATTTCAAAATTGCTGGAGCTGTATTCAGCATCTTAAACCTTCACTTCAACTCCCTCTTTCAGTGATTTTTTTTTGTATAAAACTTAGTATCCTGTCACATGTCACTCTTAGTTTCTTTTGGTCTGACCATCTTCATATTCTTCTCTTCAACATGGAAATTTTCCTCAATGTATATATCTAAAACTTATTACCTGTATGTCCTCAATAGTGAATATTAAAAACAATGGAAATGCAAACAAGCTTGCACATGCAGTTATGAGGAGGATTTTATTTTGCATGAGCTCTTCTTTTTCAAGGCTTTTTAGGTTTCTCTATTCTTCTTTGGTTGAATATTTTCTATGCTTTTGAGGTTCAAAAATTGTTTTGTCCTGGCAACATTTAACGCCGTTAGGGCAGATCAGTGTCTTTATGCTGATTCTATCATTTCAAGGCTATAAAAATGTGGACAAGTTGGTAAGTTACCAATTTATGCAAGGACAATCATGCACATTGTGGACTTTGCTTGTAAATTTTTCTTTCATTCAAACAGTCGAGGAGACTTACAAAATATGTAATATACTACCAAAATAAACTAAAATCTTAATAGTCGCCTTTACATTTTTTGAATAGACTAGGATTACATGCCATCCATGAACTGCAGTTTCATGTATATATTTCACAACTTGACCTATATAGATAAAATCTGTAAATAGACCTATTGAAGCAGTTCAGCAGAATGTAAACTTGAACTTGCTTGGCAAACTTTTGCATTCTTGTTTCCAAATTTTTAACTCATAATATTTCTTGTTGGCACTCAAATTGTGGTTAGTAAAATAAAACTGTCTGACCAGATTGTCTTGATATTGTATTCGGTTCATGACGAGATGAGTTCAAAAGTATGAAAATGAAAAGTAGGAAGTGTTTAAAAAAAATGAGAACTATTTAAAATTTTAGTTTCTAGATCTGCTCATAGCCTTCAAAATAATGGGCATCTGTAGAGTGAAAGGAGCAGAAAAAATAATTTGATCTGCAATGTCACAATTTTCAGTATCATTTTCAAACTTTTTTTTTTTTTTTTTTTTGTTGTGGGAGATCTAATTATACATTAATGATATGAATTTTGTGACTGATTTTTTTTTTATTTCTGCACATGCTTTTGCATGTTGTTTTGATCCCACATCTTCTGGAAGAATTTTTTTGCTATAATACTGTCTTAAGAACATACACTTTTATTTATCAACATTTGATATTTTCTTGTATGCTTATACTTTTCCCTACAGTTTAATGTTCCTTTAAATTTTTAAGCGATTCTAGATTTTGCGTCCTTTTGTATAGATTCATGGCTCCCTTCTTGGACGCGTTTAAAGAATGATACCCTCTGCTGTCTTTTTTGATACAATCCAGGGGCTATTCTCTTCTTACATATTGTCTGTGCTGCTCCATTTTGTGCTCATTGCTTTGCTCAATGGACCTCTCAGCTTCATCACTACTGGGAGCACTTTTCAGGAACAAACAAGCAGGATGTCCCTTGTTTTGATCGAAGGCTAGTAGGAAACCTGAAGTTAAAAGTACCTGCTTTGCAATTTTATAGATTCACTCACTTAACATACTGAACCATGCCTAGAGATCCATCACCTTCAAAATTCAGAAATAAAAAAAAAGCTGGAATTCTGTCTACAGAAAGATCCTGTTGTTAGTACAAAACAATAAGGTGGACTTGCCTGTGGAAAAAAAAGAGGAATATCAGTTTTAAAAGACTTTCAAAGATCCGAATAAGATATCTGGTAATGTGCAGTATAAATTCAGATTGGGAACAGGTGGCAGATGTGCTGTTACATTTTGTACATAAATGAAAATATGCTGCCACATTATACATAATTGCTCTTGTAAAAGAACTGAGGAAAGATAGTCCTTGCTTTTTGATGGGGTGGAAGTATTCAAGCAAGGAGCTGCTTTCTCTCCGAGCAAATGGTTCTTCCATGTGCCAATCATCAAATCTAATATCTGACTCTGAGCCACATTGTGTAGGCACGTAATCTGTCATCATCACTACCTGTTAGGGTAACTCACAATTTTTTCTTTATTGAGTAATGGCACATCAAACTTGAGTCAATCATCAGACATCTTCAGCTAGTGTTGAGTTGAAAGTATATCATGATTTGCCTTTTTAGTTATTTTCACTTCCTATAATCATCATGATTGTCACCAACAAAAACACCACCATGACCATCATCATCCATACCATCAACATTTTTCCCTATCCTGTACTTTGATCAGTTTAGTGAAGATTTTGTAGAATGTCTTCAACTTCAATCAAGCAGTCTCCATATAGAGCAACCAATTGGGACAAATTCCATTTAAACTGTATAATCTAAAATGTTGTGCTAAATGACAAATGCATAGCCATCACACACAACCCATTTTGATCATGACTGTGGAGTCAAAGATATAGATGTCACCATGTTGTTTTATAATGTCCTCTGCATGTGATGACAGTTCTTGACAGTTCTTGACCAAATGTTAAAATCACAGGTCTGATTATTGGCCTGATAGATGTGCCTTCCATAGATCAGAATTGTTTTCAAAATAAGAACTGAAAAGACCACATACAGATTTGTTCACACTAAAATGATAGTTTTCAGAATGTGTTATCTCTTAGATGTGAAAAATGTAAGTCCTTTTTTCTGCATTTCACATTTATAAGTGGATATATGAATAAATTTCAAGAGCGCAAAGATACCCGTTGCAAGCATTATTGTTTCTAGACCATAAAAAAAAAACATTAGAAAGCTATTCAACCAACGGTCTATAAAATGATGGCTCTAATGCATCTCAAGCTCTTTCCCCAGCCCTTCAGTCTTTGCCCTGTCACAACCCGCCAATTTTTGACTGATGGTAGGAGCACAGCTATGGGATGTTCTTGCATGTGACAGACATCTTCTAACTTTTGGTCCTAGGTGAACTGGATGCAGACATTTACCTCTGGGAAGAGGATATGGGAGACCAATATAAGTTGAGAATGATTATTGGATTTGGACCTAGTGATTTATCAATCTTGTACTCAGACAGAGAGGGGGACCATATAGAAGGCCTTAATTTTATACGTTATGTGCCCTTCCCATCTAAAAATAAATGAACAATCTATTCATATGATTGTAGAAATTGGAGAATTATTCATTTGTACCTTGACAGGAGAAAGGAAATAAAGAGACTAAAAAGTCAGGCCACAGCTGCATATTTTACAGCTTTTACCTGTTGCTCTTGCAGCATCTTGGACAACTACAAATACTATTGTTGCTGCTACTGCATTACTGTAAACAGGACTGCAAATATTAATACAGTTGCTGTGAATATCCCTATAATTTCCTCTGCCCATATATTTGCTACCTCTTATATAGGCCCACTTCCTAATATCTCTCACTAAAAATATTTTTAAAAAATTTTACGAAACTGCAAGAAAAAGAAAAGATGAAAGAGCAAAGATATTTTATTACTTGCAAATTGATATGAATAATTATAAGTGCCAAAGAGGAAAAAAAATGATGGATAGAAAAGGCTAAAAGATACAATTTCTAAATAACTTGGTGGTTAGTAGCATAGTATTATTTCTTTTGTAGCATATATTTATTTTTTAGAAATCTTTCTTGGCTCATTGAATTCTTTCATATTGCCTGTTCATTTTTCTGTTCTTGCTTTCATGAGGGAATTAGATGAGAGTTACTGTTACGCTATACAGTTAAAAACAGTTATAAAAGAAGATTTATAGAGCAGACCGGTTTCTTTAGCTGGAAAAAGATCGCTAGGACATGGACAAAGCAATAAAAGAACATTTTTTGATAAATGTTGAGCAAATTAATTTTTTTTTGTCATTCCAATGAAAATTGCTTTTATATCCACAGACTATGCCAATTTTTGTGGTTTTATTGTTTTAAATGTAAAGAATAGAAATCGGGCATTTTTGGAGCTTTGTTTACATGTCTGAAAGTGTAAGAGATGAAATACATTAACTTTTGAGATTAATGAGACCTCAAATCAATTTGTCTGTTGAATTGAAGCTAACATAATTGTACAAAAGACGCTAGCAGTTCAAATCTTTGGATATGCTTGAATCATCTATAAAAGTTTGAATGTGTCAGACCCAAGCATTCATACTAGTGCTGGGGTCTACCCGATTTTTTACTACCCATTGAGTATTGGGACCCGAGGTGAAGGGTACCGCGGGCACGGCACATCCCGATCCGTGGTAGGCACGGCACAGCCCGATCCGCGGCACGCTAAGCCCCCGATCCGAGAGCCTAAAGTTAAATCTAGGGACTTGGCACTGAATGCAGGTGAAGGCTCTCGAGTCATCGAGTCGCAGCTAAAACGGCACACCACTTTCCGGCACCTTTGTAAACGCACACACACAGGTATACCCACATGCGCGTGTCCATAGACTACAGTATCATCACACACATCTTTTGGCTTAGTGTCGGTTATATCTAAACATAATAGATTAGACCTCGGCTGCATTGTGTAAAAATAATTCCTTAGGGTGAAAAAAAAACTGGCCAGTGGCTCAATGAGCGGGGTTGGGCGCGTCAGCACCGAGCGCCAGCGCGAGGCACCCAGTCGTCAGTCAAGATTATTTTTTATTCGTTGCTGTTTTGTTTTATTCTATTTTGTCTTTTTCTTTTTTTTTTCCGTTTCTTTTTTACTTCTCATTGACTTTTTATTATCTCAGTTTGTCTGGACATAATTAAAGTTTTATCTGTATATAGGCATGCATTATCATTCAATCAATATTAAAAGGACAGGAAACTAAGATGATGAGCTATGATTGCATAATTTTTGACAAGCTTCTGTTCTTTAATATACACTTATTTATAGTTTGACTTTCACATTAAACGTAACATCACACAAAAACTAGAGATTATATTCCCCCCCCCAAAAAAAAAAAAAAAAAATCTAAATATGATACTGTTATTTTTTTATTTTTTCTTAAATGACAATAATAAAAAAATTATAAGCTGAGCGTGCTGTTGCGACTGAAATTTATTAGGCCTAAGTATAAAAATTCAAGACCAGCAGCAATCAGCTTTAGCTCATTTAACAAAAATGCAACAAAAGGAAAATGATTGTTTAGTAAGCAGAACTAAATTTCATGGAAAAGTATAAACTCGTTATTTTAAAGGCAATAAGTCATAAAAAACAGCAGTGTAATAACATGAAGACAAAGCAAAAAATGAGAGGATGATTCTAATCCGTCAGAGCAGAGAAGAATGGAGAGACCGTTGTAGTGTATACTGTATATTGACACTATAGGCCTAAAACAAATCTCTGAGATTGCGGTCTTTTACTGTGAAGAGTGCGTTTTTTCTTTCTTTTTGAGATCTTTTTTTGTTATCATTCCACCTCCCCTAAATTTCCCTTGCGCAGCGCTGACACCCCCCCCCACACACACACAAATACACACATATACACACAGTCAGAGATCATGCCGGCTGTTGACTGATGTATGGCGGGAAAGCTGGAAAGTTCTATCACACACAAAAATTTGTCGCATACTTATCTGCACAGAATCAGTTCTAAATCGACGGTACGCATGTGACAATGAGAAGCTAGCACGGATCCCACGGCACGGCACGGCACAGTACCGGTACCGCGTACCGTGCATCTACTCGATGTGCCGTGGGTGTCGCTGAGTGCCACGGGTAGGGTACCGATCCGTGCCGATAGCCCCAGCACTAATTCATACGCTATAGTCAGGTTTACATGTTAGTATGACTTACTCGTTGCAGAGAGTGAAGGATAACAATATTGTATCAGTTAGAGCATCCAAGACAGCATATTTCCAATTTCTACATATAATTCTATTCTAAACAAAACTGACCAAAAATTTTTTTGGGATCCGAATTTAAAATGTGTAGGATATGTAATGTTCTTTATCCTTTTCTTTGGCACCAAAACTGGGCTTGATTAAAAGTTTTTTACTTAAGTATAGGATTTGTTGACAGGCTATAAGATTGGCAAAGGTTAATGTATGTTTCTGGATAGGCTATAAAGTTAAAATCATTTCAAACAAAACGATTCAGATCTCACATCTATAAGCTCCTCAATTACTGAGGTTTTAAGTAAAACTTAAAAGATATTTCAATGGCACTAGATTGAATGTTGAAAGACCTATATATTAAAGCTTCAATTAGTTTGTATTCCTGTTTTCTTTGCATAAACCAGGCAACATAAAATACCTCAGTCCTTTCCAAATAATTTTTTGTTTGAAATTTAAACTTGCCCTTTACTTACCGGGAAAACTAACAAGTATAATATTCATAAAATAATTTCATTTTTGTGTAAGTTAATAATTTGTTAATATTTTTCAATGATCTACTTTGTTGATAAATCTAAAATGTGTACTGTGTTTATCGACTGCTGATTAACCTCTCACATATCACATCCCAAACTTTTTATAGATTAGGATGGAAGTATAAAAATTTTGAATGGCATTAGGAAAACGGTCATGGTCCATTTTCCATAATTTGCCACAATTACTGATTCTAGACTATCTGGTTTATCATGCCTCAACAGCAAGAATTGGATAACCTTTTCTGCACAGGCACTATAGGCCTTATTTTGTTCTCAGATTGTTTAGAATCATCAGAAATATAAAACTCATTCTCCCTAACTGTAAACAATTATACTAATGATCCGTTCATTTCCTTATGAAAAACTATGCTAAGACATTATCCTATAACTGCATTTTTTAAAAAACGCCAATTAATTGTTTTAAAAACTGCGAGAAATTATTTGTCCTTGCCGAGGTAACTCGTTTCCTGGATTCCTAAGTCAACATGACTCTATAAAATTTGCTGCCCTGCTATAAATTGCTAATAGTTTAAACTAAATGGCCTCCTCCTTTTTATTTTTTTCATCTTTTTTTAAATTTCATTTGCAGAAATATTCTGTAAGAGCTAAGTCAGGTGTGGTTGATATAGTTTACAGTTCCAGAAGATGGGAGGACCAAGGTTGCCATCCTGACTGAGATTTTGATCCCTTGTATTCACAAGACCAAACTGTTTGTAGGTATAAAGAAAATCACGTTATAGTTCAAAAAGGGGCGTCAGAATATCTCAAAATCTTGTTGCATAGGTGAGTTATTATTTTTGAAAAGATTGTGGCTGTAAGTACTAATTATCACTTGTTTATGTTTTTGACTTTCCAGACAGGTCTGAGATTATCTTGCATACCACACCCCATCATGCAGACCTCGTGGCTCCCATTAGGCTCAGTTTGTAACTTTTTTTTTTAATTTTTATTTTTCTTTCGTATGTAAAACGCAATAAAAGGCCCACCAGATTATATTTTACATGCCTTGTTCTTTCTCTTATTTTTATCTCTGGCCAAAGTTTGTGCAGATCACTAATCTTGAAGAATTTTATTTTTATATGCAGAAACTCTGGGTGTTCAACTAAAACATGCTTCACAGAGTAAAGGCTTTCAAAAGCGTGACAGAACGAAAGAACCTCTGTTGGAGAAAGTAATTGTGGATTTGTTATATATAGCCAATTCAAAGCTCACTCATTGCATTTTATGGTTTTCCTGCCTGATAAAATCAATGTAAATTCATTTATATGCAAGGTGTGGAACTCGTTTCTAACTGTACATTAAACCATTTTTGTCATACCACACCACCTTAACATTGAATAAATTTTATGAAGAAAAAAAAAACACATTAACCACAGGTTAAAATTTAAAACCAATATCGAATGAACAGCTTGTGTAAGGACCTTGTTTCAGTTTCATATCTCCTATTTGTCTACCCTTTTCTCCCTAAATACACTTGCATTGTGCTAATTCTTTGTACTTCAAAATATTTTAAGTTTCCTTAGTCATTCAAGGAGACATGATCATCTTTTATTAAAACATTGGTATGGTGATTATGATGTTTTTACTATCATTAAATGGAGCAATGAAGACTGGCTTAATGCTTTAAGGTACATCACCGAAAGACAACACCACAGCATATATATCAGAGCTCTGCAGTCTATTAATATGAATTTAAATGTCATTTAAAGACTACACCTTAGTTAATCAAAATCTGAAGTATTGGTCACCTTTGGTGCTCCTTTTGCCTAAACCCTGACATTAGACCCTTCATAGAGACGTAGCTTTTAAAGATTTTTAAGCTTTTTCACTGCTTCTCCATACAGATATTCTGATGAACTGACTTCCTCTGCACAAAGACTTCATCTTAAGTTTACAAATGTTCTCCCAAGATTTCAGAAACAAAAATCTCCCCAAGTCTATAGAGGACATGCTTATGTGAGATCAAGTGCACCATTTGTTTCCTTGGCCAGCTGGACATAAACAAAATAGAGATGTGATGACCACATACATGTTATGTAGTGTTTTTTTTTCTTTGCAGAATAGAACCAAAAGTAATTTCGTCAATCACAGGTGCAGAGACTTGTTTTCCATGACTCAACTAGGGCTACTAAGATTCTTGGCAGAAGCTAAGGGTTTGCTTAGCTCCACCATGTAGCTGTTGACTGTTCTATGCTGTTCATGCAACTGGCTCTCTGAATCTAACATTGCTCCATCATTTTACTTGACTGTTTTTTTTTTTCCTCCAAAATTTGCCATCCCCTAAATTTCTGCAGATTCTTTCATAAAGTTTTACAATTTTTTAAACCTTATTAATTAAGAATAGCAATCTGGATAGGATGGTAAAAATGGCACATATTATTGGTTGAATGACACACCTACACACTTATCCTAGCATAATTATGTACGCTTTTAAAATTTTGACACGAATAATGCTTTTTTTTCTTTCTCTTCTCCATTTCAATGGTCATGGTCCTCTTAATCCTAATTGCTAATACTTTTGTTCTCTATTCCACTTTGACGGTTAAAAAGGTGAAAATTCTAAGTTGCATCATATAAAACAAAGCAGAGCATTTATTGTGGCACACTTAGTCAAGTGCCCCCTCCATCGGATCAACCCAGGCAGTGTCTGGGTGAATAAACTCTGGACTCATCCTGATGTTGTCACAATGACTGAGAAGATACCATAGGAACATGGCAAAAAGTAGCAAAAATCAGGAAAACTTGTGATGCAAAAGAAATTTAACTCCAATCAAGCAAAACCACAGTCAGGTTACCAAAGGTTTGGATGATAAGCCAAGCATTTTACCATGAGGGATGCCTAAGGTTGAAGAATTTAAAAAAGGGAAACAAAGGGTGAGAAGCCACATTTAATATTGCATTAATGCTCCTTGTTGATAAAAAGTTTTCTTGCTGCAATGTATCAACTGCTTACTCGTGGGATTTTGGAAAAGGGGTATTTTAGATTAACACAAAAGTTCTAACAAATCTTGATGCTTATGGTTAAAAACAAATAAGTATTTGTTAAAAAGTGACAACAACATGTTTTCCACAACTACAGTTTTCAGGCCAAAAATGTGCGTTGGCAGCAGGGCATGTCCTTTTCAAGTCTGTCATTGTTTTTGAACTGCAAGACTTCTTATGAATGTATGAAATCTGCACTAAAAAATGTATACAATCTTGGCTTAGAGAAGTAATCATAACATGGCATAATCATTTCTCATTTAATCTGTGTCTACTAGGAAGGCTTTTGGGTTTTGGATACAAATATATAACATGAAATATTTCAACTATTCAACAGGCCATTTACAGAGGAATATCTATGTTCAGCAAGAGAGCGAGTCGATGACAATACTTAAAAATTAAAAAGAGAGGTAAGAAAAATTATGGTAAAAGATAGTAGAGAACATAAATACTGTGCTTTTCATCGACAGAAAGTGTCAAAGTGGATTATGAATGCATGATACTATAAATCATGAAAACTACTTACCTTGTGAAAAAAATATATGAGACATTCCGTTCAAAGACATAAAAAAAAAAATAGTTTTTTTTTTACAGTGACTTTTTATGGTGAACCCTTATCTTTTAAGTAAAATCAGTAAAACATGCTGTATCATGTGCAAGACATAATTCATTTTAGTGTTTGTGAATTTTATTACTATTTATTATTATTATTATTATTATTATTATTATTATTATTATTATTATTATTATTATTATTATTATTACTATTATTATTATTATTACGATAATTGTTATTATTTAATTTTTTTTTATTATCATCATTTAAGTTTTTTGTCAGATTTTTGTTTTGTTTGAATAGGGACTCGCCCACCTCATTTAAAATTATTTGAAAACTTAATACCACTTGTTCTTAACAGATTTCCCTGTGAGATAAGCAACCAGACACCTGAAAATATGATTTTGTTGCTAGTTGTATATGGACGACTGGAAAAAGATACTCTTTTGGCCTTGTAATAAGAAAACTTTAATGATCGCCTAAATTTTTACAGCACATTCATGTTCTTTTAATTTCATGGATATGGATTTGCTTGTCTGGCTGAGAATGGAAGTATTAGCAAAAGGTGGGTTTCAGCATTATCATTTCTTTGAAGCTAAAGAACAGACATTAATTTAAAAGAAACTTGACATGGCATACCTCCATCTCTTCAGTCACTTGACGGAAACTTAATCTCCCTACAGCCATCCACGCTCATGTGCGTTTGTCATGACTAGCTATTGACCTGTATGTGTGATGACAGAGGTAACTATCTACAAAACAGTTTTTTTTTCACAAAAACTTTTGAAACGATATGCCAAATATTGTTTGCAGTCCAGTTTTTAAAAGAGTCTTAATCCAAACAATATATGGTTAAGGACGCCACATACATTTGCATAGCTTGCAATAAATAATTCAGAACCTACGTGGTTAAACCTCACGTGCTCTCTAATATTTCTGACAATTTCATCTTCAAGTATGGCCTGACCTTTTTGAATTTTCCAGGCAATGGGGCGTATGACTAAGAGATTGCTTACACCATGAAGGATACGAGAGACTGAAAGTGATCTTCAAGCCTCAAACTTAAGAGGGCGCTTTTTCATATATACTGTATGTGTACGTTTTTGCCATAACTTGACTTGGAAAATATGTGCGTTTTGTGGATATGGACATGTACTTGATAATCTTGTTAAATGTAGGATTCTTTGAAGAAAAAAATGTTTTAAGTGAATAATAACTATGTGAAATCAACCCCTCTTGGATAATAAACTAAGTCTGGTGATAAAAATTGAAATCCAGGATGTAGACCTATTTGGTGAACCTTTTTTGATTTTTTTCGAAAGGACTTTCATTGAATTATTTCCAATTGCTTGAAAATTCTCCACACAATTAATAAGAGGTTTCTGAATTATAGATTGCTCTAAGGGAACCAGTCTTGGTCAACCAAGATTGTCAAACACCAAATAAGCACTTCCAAATTTTATTTTACGAGGGCATATTGATAAGTTTTGCCTCCAAGTCCATAACTTTGGAAATAATGAAGTCAAACAAATGATACTTACACCAAATGAAAGGTCATTTTATTTAGCACCAGATGACATATCATTTTTCAACATAATCACCGTCCCGTTCAATACAGAGCCGCCACCGATGGACAACCTGTTGGATTCCGTCAGCGAAGAAGTCAGCAGTCTTGTCTCTGCACCAAGAAAGAACAGCATTCTTCACATCTTCGTCTGTCTCGTAACGGTTGCCCTTGAGGTAATCCTTGAGTTTTGGAAAAAGGAAGAAATCGCTCGGAGCAAGATCTGGGCTATAAGGCGGGTGCGGTAATGTCCGGAGGCCTAAACGATCTAAAGCCGTGCGAGTTTCCAAACTTGTGTGAGGGCGAGCGTTGTCGTGATGGATGATGGAAACTTTCTCACTCCTTACCAGTCGCAACCTCGCTTTCAGTTTCTCCAGTGTGTTCACATATTTCGTAGAATTCACGGTGTTGCCTTGTTCCAAAAATTCTGTGTGAACCACACCCTCACTGTGCCAAAAGATCGTGAGAAGCACCTTCCGTGCGGAAGAAAACACTTTGAATTTTTTCGGAGATGGTGACGTTTTGTGTCTATACTCCTTCGACTGTTGCTTCGATTCAGGATCATAATGATGAACCCAGGATTCATCCCCAGTAAAAACTTGACGGAGGAAGTCTTCACCATCCTCATCAAATTTTGCCAACAGTTCTCTACAGATTTGCACTCTTTGCAGCTTTATCTGAGGCGTCAGCAGAAACTTTCCTGTATCCTAGGAGATTTGTGATGATGTGGTGGACCCTCTCTTGAGAAATCCCTATTTCAATACTAATGTCAATCTGCTTGACGCGGCAATTTTCACGAATCAACTGATCAACACGAGATTGGTGCTTAGAGTCTGATGCTGACAATGGTCGACCAGTATGGGCTTGATCATGAACAGTTGATTCACTGGGATTCTCTTCCCTTGATTGCCGTGTCCATCGTCTCACAGTACTTACATCTAAACACATTTCACCATATACGGCTTTCATACGATAAAAGATTTCTATAGGACTACAGCCTTCTGCAGTCAGAAATTCAATCACAGCCCTTTGTTTTAAGCGTAGATCCATGGAAGACGCGATTTTTCTTTCCTCTGACCGCGTGACACCACCAAGCTTGATGACACATTTTGAGCTCAAATGACGTCATACGCAGATGCAATTTTGCACACATGTAGACAAAGGGTTTGTGAGTATTGATGCCAAACTAGAAGATTCTAAATTGAAAACCCGATACATTATGGCGTTGGAGGCAGAACTTTTCAATATGCCCTCGTACATTTAAATAACATTTCTCTTACTTTATTTTAGTATTCTTTTAGAGATAAGATAATTTAAAGAGCTTTGTTGTAATTTTCCAGCTTGCCTTGAGTTCAGTTTGAACGCTTTGTTAGGAAAATTTCAGAAGAATTTTTGCATGACAGCCAGTTGATAGTGATGCACTTGTGTTTACTCCTTAAGCCAGAACTTCTGAGGTTTTGTTTAACAATAGTAGAGAATCTCAATGATTGACCATAGCATCAGTAAAGAAAGAAAATCGTTTTACACTTTTTATACATTGGCAACTATTTGTAAGATGTTCTAAGAACTACTTTTTTTCAATTGCTTTTGGTAAAACATTGTCACTTCTTTTCATCTGCTTTTACTTTTGCCAGCCTAAGATTTTTAACGGTCACATACAAGCCACCAGTACTTCATTAGCTCTAAAATATTTTTGTTGATAGTTAACATTTTTATCACAACACTGAATGATATGTCAGTGCTGAATCACATCAAAATTCACTTCGACTGATAGTGACTAAATACACGTTATAAATTTTAAGCTAATATCATCAAAGTAATATTGATTTCATCAGTCTTTGTATTTTAAATGCAAAGCAGACTGTGCAGCATCAACTGATTATCCCACCTACCTCTCATGTGACCGGATTCTTCCAGTAACAATCTCATGGCTTCCTGACTTGAGAGGAAACTGTTTCACACTGTTTACTTTAGTGACATGTCTGTGTATGACCTGCTCTTTGTTTTGCTCCTGTTTGTAGACGCAGGTAGCAAACACCGGCAAGGCTGGCATATTCAAGACATCCAGGTGTGCGAGGTGCTCTGCAGATGAGTTTTTCTAAAGTTTCACTTTTATTTATTTATGAACTCTAGCGGTATTCTCCAGATATTGTGCTATTTGCTTTCTGATAAAAATTTTACAGTGCTCTTCTATCACAAAGCCTGGTCTTATTTTGATGATCAAAAGATTGGTCTTATCATATCCTTATCGTCACAATGGATACCTTTGACTTCAATATTGATTGAACTTTTTAATGGCCACAACTTCAGCGATTAGCATGGCAGTTGTCTTAATTTTGGGCAGATAAATACGCTTAAGCATGTTTAGTTAACTTAACTATTTACAACTACCTTATATTATTTAAGCTTTTTTTGTAGAGAGATTAGGTTAACAATGATTTTTTATCTATTTTCCAATCTTTTCTCTCTTAATTAACACAATCATAATTTATCATTATAACCCTTTACAAAATTTTGTCACAGTGCAAGTTTTTCCGTTCAGTTTGCCCGATATATCAGCAGCTGAAACTGATTTAGAAGAGTTGTTATAAGTATACTTTGCAAAATTAATGATAACAAACAACAATACATAAATGACATGTATAAAGTATACAGGCTGATCTAAATGTATGGATAAAATTCATCATTTCTAATATGTGCAACTCTCATCATGTATATTCTAATATTCTAATATTTTGGGAGAGGCAATTCTACAAGTGAAGTAATGAGGTATTACATCCATTCTTTGAACATTGCTTTTTATCAACACAGTTAAAAGAAAAGGAAGAAAGTGCAAAATAACTAGTTTGGGAGCACTGACAGACGTACCTGCAAGACAACAAAAGCTTTGGTCTCTATTGGAATTTGCACTGTGATTCGTCAGCTGCCCAACACGTTTAACAGGTTCCTCCTCACCTTCACAAAGGAGCACCAGAAGGAACTCATAACTAACTAAACTCTCCCAGTTTCCAGCATGTGCAGCGGCAGTATAGATAAGAAAATGTGTAGACATTCAATGCATGGTTTGAACTAATATCTACTTCAAATCAAATCTTATTATTCTACTGAAATATTCAAGACAAAAAACATTGGATGTAAATTTTATTTGTGCATTTGCATTATTTTGCAAAGCAATTTGATATTGCCATTGTAAACGATTCCAAGGCTTTTTTTAAAACAATAAATTAATAACTTCTCACAATCCTAAAAAAAATTGAATAAATATAAAAACTACGACTGTGTAGTACAAGAATGACTAGTGAAAAAAAAACACTTGTTTCGGATGATTAGTCTTGTAATGTATTATTAACTTTTAAATTTCTTCAACATCATCCTTTAGATTCATGTATTGTTTTTCTTGACTGAAAAATTCCTCAAAGTTTGCCCACGATCCCTAAATTTCCCCAGAAACCTAATGGATTTTCACAAGGGGTTGTATACATCAAAACTTACCCATGTATTGCTTTCTAATCAATCTTACTAATAGCTGTCCGCAAAAATAATGTGCAGGATTTCTGATGTAAAGAATTTATCCTAACTTTGTGGGCGAACATTTGCAGCGATGCTAAAATGAAACCAACCTATCACAGCAATAAACCTGTAATGGGTTAGCATAAAGACGTTTTTCAGAATTTTTCAGCATGTAGATATTAGATAGTAACTTATATTTTCTGTAATTTTCTCCTCCAGGTATCCAATTTCTTAAGCTGCTCACTCACATCCAGAATTTTTTCATCCTCTTCTGAATAAGTTTCGAAGAGATGCTGTCAACCTAGTGTTGCATAAAAAAGTTGAGTTGTCACTCTGAAATAAAGCCCTAGTGAGTCATTACACCAAGGTTCACGAACTTCAGAATGTCAAAGACGATACATTATCTTTAAATTTGCCTCACATTTTTTCTGAAATTCAATTTCTACTAAAACACATCTTAAGTAAAAAATGTACACAGATATAATCATGCAAACAATTTAAGGCGTCGTTTTCATTTGTTTTGTTCTTTCTTTTTTTTCTGATTGAAATCTTTCACAATATTCTTTTTTTTATCTCAAATTTCAAATCTATTATTTCAAAAAAAGAGCTATTTTTTTTTAGTAAGGGTCACTTCTTTTCTTTTCTTTTTTTTCTTGTCAAACAACTTACTGAGCTTTGATAAGTTACTTTAACTTTGCTGCAAGCTGTTGAAATGTTTTATTTATAGTATCTTAAGTGTAAACTCATTGCCACATGTACTGAGAGTATTATCAATAAAGATTTGTTCAAAATTGTTATAAAAGGTACTCTTGCTCTTATTTTAATTATTTTTAGTTTTATTTTATGTAGAAAATCTTTTTTACATCTTGTATCACCTTTTTCACATATAGCTCACATATAAAGTCCTAGCATATTTTTGTGTAAAAATCCAATGTTGCTATTTCTTTGGTGTATTATGTATTTAATTTTCCTGAAACCTTTCTAGTTTCCGTTAATCGTATAGCCTACTTAATTGTAAAGACGTTTTAAAGAAAGTTCCTAAGCAATAAACATTTGTTTTTTTATATTTCATGTTTTACTCAAAACAAGTGTATACATATAGAATAAGCGGAGACGAAAATAATAATTGTAGTAGTTGCAACATTCTGAGATACTACAGTATACTGAACTTGTAGAAAATGCCTCATCCTTGTCACTCCCGTTCTTTAGTTTTCAAGAACTGTGACATTTATGAATTTTGGTTAGGAAACTAAAAATGTTTTGTATGAGCTAGACCCCAAAGCCGTTTAGTTTTATGATAGATCAGGCAAAAAATGTATTACGTTACAATTTTGGCTTTTCTGTAGATCAGACCAAAGTAAAAAAAATAACCTAAGCAGCACTGTAGCAAGGGGTAATGATCATTTTATTTTCATAAAACTCTATTTTTCCTTTCAAGTCCAAGTGGAATAAACATTAGCAAAGCCATAAATATATCGAGTCGCCTATTAAGCGTAATAATAGCAACAAAAAAGGAAATGTCATTCTTGACTGGCACACAACACAACACATGCTGAAATTAGGACACAAATATTGTTTCTTAAGCGTTAGAGTAAGAAAGTAAATTATACGAGTGAAAATAAAGAGAAAGACCTTTCTTCATCATAGAAAGCAACTGTATTGAATAAGAATTTTAGCAGAAGGTAAATTTTCTCCCTTTTAATTTTAAGAGACATATCTAACACAAACTACAGTAGAAAATTCATGTAAAAAAAAAAAAGAAACAAAAAGCATCCTATATGAATATATAAAAAACTATAAGCTCTGATCAAAAAATGTATACGGCAATGAGGGAAACAGACTAAACTATAAATATACAAAATTTAATATTGTCAGTCATTCAAACAAGAAATTCTGCAAGACCAAAGAACGCAAAGAATAGAAGGATAAAAGATTTAATAACTGCATTTCGAGTTCTAATGGAAATGGCTTCTATTGGCATAAGTGAAAATATGTACGCTCCTGGATCAACCTGTGGTTTTAAATACTTAGAAATCTACAACGTGACTGCAAAATTCCTTAGACTCTCAGAAAGCTCTGATATTAATAGAAATTAGAAATAGACTACAACAAGAAAGTCAATTCACCAGAAATGCCTCACTTACTGATAGATCTATAAATACAATACTCATTGAACTTGTCCTCTATTTGTGCATAGAGTAACCCTGAACGACTGAAACATTGAGATAAGAGTTGGTGCTTGAAAAAGGCATAAATTTTTCTACTAAGACTCCCAATGAAACTTGATTCAAGATGGAAGTGAAACAATGTAAGTTGTGCAGTAATCATCAGATCTAATCAGTGAATGAATGGTTGGGAAGTCTATCACTGTGCATGTCTCTATATCTTTTATTTTCATCATGGTTAAAATCTCTTCCTATTTTTTATGTCCGGTGCAAAGAAAATGTATTAAATTGAATCTATAACTCTTTTAGAAGCTGCCTAAGACAAATGATGATGACTTTTCAATAATCTGCAGAATATTTTCTTTACATTACATACCAATCAATTATGAGCCAGAATATATATATATATATATATATATATATATATATATATATATATATATATATATATATATACATTTTAGTAGGAAGGAAATTTGAAAGGCTGTATACATAAATGTTACAACACAAACGAAATAATGACAAAAGATTATGTAATCAGATAACTTAAGAAGTCAAGCCAGTAGGCATAATTATGTATTCACTTACCACTGTACTGAAGCCCTAGGGTGATGTCCTCGCCTTCTTGGCAGCCAGCTATGCTGAGTCTCTGTATAACAAGTAGTGGGCCTCTGATGCACGAAGTGATAAACCGCTTTATCAAGCTTTGATTTTTATTCGTAAATCGAGTTTTCAACCTATATTTTCTGACAGTGTAACAAAACAAAGTTATACCACTTGAGTTTCTAACAGTAAAAACCAGGACTCTTCTGTTTTAAAAAATGCAGCTGTCAAATTTATTACGGTATTGTTTTAGCTACGTTATTGTTTTAATTATTTTTTTAATCCTCACTAAATACTTAATTTTCAAAGACACTTACAGATTGTTTTATTGTTGTTCTGTGAACTTAATTGTACACTGTTATAAGGGTCGAGTAAAGTTTGCAGAGGTAATATCACTTTCAAATTGTATCACCAGGTTTTTTGTTTTTATCATTTTTTCAAATACAGTATTACTTTGCATATCATCACTTAAGAAAGGAAAAAATAATAATAAAGATTTGAAAGTAGTAGCAGCAAGTTTCCTTTTTTTTAAAATTATTATTCAATACTCTTACACTTATTGTGCACCTTTTTGCTTACTCAATGAAAAGTTACTGGTTATAGCAGGCAAAACATTGAGCTCTTAAAACATTATAGACTTCGTTAACCGACATCTTACAATGGCTCATATACTCTGTTCCGTTCTTATGAAATTGACTTTTTATGCGAGACAAAACACGTCAGATCATATTGCTGATATGTTTTAAACGACAACTTGCTCAAATAGTCATTTTAAAATGAGGAAAATTAAAAGAAAATAAAAAGCAGATGGATTCTCAATGATTTGAAATACGTAGTGTCCATCTTGTCTATATATAGACTGAGCATACTCTTGACTTGCGCTTCGACCAATCTGCGTGCATTATATATGTTTTTGCTCTTGTTTAAAGAAGAAAAACCTCCCCCTCCCTGGTTATCTACATGACGTGCATTATGGAACACTTGTAGGGCCCGTAGAATGAACATGCAACATCGCCGGTCGTGTTAAACATAAAATATCACGAGTATTAGCTAAAATAATCAATAAAGGACCCAACCAAACCTCTTGAAATGATAAACCTAGAGAGCCAAGAGCAATGCTCTCACAGTAAACACCAGGGACCACAGAAAACAGAAACAGCCATCACAACAGACCAGCCATACACACATTATGTACAAGTTTATAAGATGAGTTAGACTATGTGATGATACGTCATGGCTTGGCGAGTTGTAACAATGAAACGTATGAAGTAAAGGAGGGATCAATTTTATGAATGGAATGAAAAGCATTAATTTATATATATATATATATATATATATATATATATAGAGAGAGAGAGAGAGAGAGAGAGATCTTACCTTAAATTCTCTTCATACGACACTGGTGTTTCGAGCGGAGGACAAAGGTGTCGCTTGTCCTCCGCTCTCTTCGGTATGACTGAGGTGTGTTCGGTTGCCGTTCCGACCTTGTGTTATAGTTTTTTTTTTTCGTTTCCGGGCCACTGGTGGCTTTGTAGTAAATGTTTCTTTCTGTGGGGGCAAGATAATAATATTTCCTTTCTTTTGTTGAGGCTTGGTTTTGTTTTTAGAATGAAATTGAAATATTTCTCTGCTATTCAAAGGTTGCATCTGTTTGTTGCTGCTGAGTATGGCTGCGCTCTTTCGATTATATCCCTTGATAAGTGGTATTCAGTTTTTGATTCCTTAAGTTTCCATATGAGTTCACTTAAAGTTGTGGCTGATTTTTTGTGGTTAAGTCTAAAGCTCGATGTATGCTGGTTGTATCTGGTTTTGAACTCATTTTCTCTTATTCCTATGTAAGTGTCTTGTTTTATCGAGGGTTTCTGTTCCACAGTTGCCATGTATATCACTCCCTTTTGGAGGCACTGGCCTTTGAGTGGGCAGGATTATTTTTCCCCTGCTGTTGCAAGTTTTTCCTTGTTTTTCTTTTATCTTTGTAGATTCAAGAACTGTTTGGTTGTGGCTAGAAATTTTCTGCATGCAGCTATAGCTTAGCTTTACGGTGTTTTTATCTAATATTTTGTGCAGCTTGTTTGTTGGGAAGCACGTGTGTAGGAGTCCAAAAAACATTTTCCCCGATGTTGGTGGTGACATTTACACTGAATGGGGGGTTGAACCAGAGGATGTTTCTCTTTCTTGTTCTCTTCTTGTTTTTTTTTCTTTTGTTTCGTCTCATTTTTCATTGGGTGGTGTATTTATTTCTCCAATAGCGTGGTTACGGTTTATTTTGGCGGCTTTTTCTTGTGGCCTTTCGTTTTTTTTGTGTATTTTATTTGTTGTTTATGCCCGTTTTCCCTTAGGGCGGCGTTATATGGCTTTATATATATATATATATATATATATATATATATATATATATATATATATATACACACACACACATATATATATATATATATACACATATATTATAATATATATATAAGATAGATAGATATAACAACTACGATACAATGATAATAGTTTTTGCTTATGTTGAACGAAAAATATAAGAAAAGTTCATCGCAAAACATTATGACGGTAAGAAGTGAACAGAATGGGTCATGAACATTTGCAAGATGATTTATATTAAAATAAACTGGTTTAATAATTATTATGCTTGTTAATAAATACATACATGGAAACTATATTTAAAACGACGCAGAAGCCGGCCTTGTACTATTGAATTATCGTAGTAAATTATTCATCTTGATACAAGTTAAAGGTGACATAAATGTAAAACTCACAGTTCACCTTCGTTTAATAATAATGGCAATGCATGAGAATTTGCCGAGGCATGTTATAACCAAGTGAACACAATACGATATTGTGATGCAAATAAGCGGATTCATGGAGTGAAATGCACTGTGCCATTGGCTGTGAAACAACATGGCGTTGCATTGGAGTTTTCAGAATTTTCCTGTAACAAGAATATAAGGATAAGACATAATAATAGAAGTGAAAAGTTGCAAAATTGTGTAGCCAAACAGGACAAACTGGACCTGTAATACAAAAAGTATAGCATCGCAGTGCTAGTCATGTGATAGGTCCTCATCCAACTCATAATAATATATCGATTATGATAACGATTAGGTCTATTAATAATTCCGTCCGATACAACATCCGATTATGTTTAGCTAAAGTAACACGGTATGGCAAGACAAAGCTAAGAATTTAGGTGACAGATACCGAATGCTGTGGGTGCAATACAAATACACGAACAATGTAATTGTGAGGTTTGATCTGTACAGCTCTCGAAAAAGCGACAGCACTCAAAATGAATTACAAATCACTGATGGCAAGAACTACTCATAACCACTGTTGCAAATGAAGATGAGGCTGTGGCCTCGACAAGTACTGATTGTAATTCTGGCTCTTTAGGCTCGTTAAGATTATTATTGTCTAAACATCTGGGAAGACATCCATCCCACAGAAGCCGCAACGCTAGCAATGTCTAATCTAACCGCAGCTTTTGAACCGGCTGCTTCTCGGGTATTATGAGCTGAGTTTTGTTTGGGACTAGTATTGAGCTGTGTCAACTCCAGCTTCTGACAGTATTAAATTTGCTTTAAGTTTAACCATCTACAGACTGATGGTCTCTGAGCTGTCTGCTATATGTGGAGGAATGCAGCTTATCAAAACGTAGTGTGCCTGCAGGTTTTTTTGTGCGTGTAAGGTATACCCACAAATGTTTAACATCTCATCTTGGTTGAGAGGTAACTTAAATTGAGAGTTCCTGTCATACGGAGATGCAGTCGGGAGAGTTTGACAACTACAAGCGTCTGTACTATGTCACTTTGACCTCCGACTCCCATAAACTGGAAGTATTCAGGAGCTGTTGTGCAACAATATTCTAACTTGTTGTATTCGTTATCTCTGCTGAAAGTCTTGCGATATTCGTCGTACAAGCACCCCGAGTGTCTAAGAATGTATAAATTATATGGCATGGAAAAAATATAAGCAACTCATTTACCAATTTTTTCTTCTCTATACCCGTGGTCATCCGATCTATCAGATGCTTCCTTGTCTTTTTATCCGTCTCTCTTGGTCCATTTCTCGTTTTTCCCTCATCACTACAAACAAAGGTTGATATTGAGTTTTCGCTATGAGACGGTAAACTTCCGCCCCAAGTTAGTTTTGCGTCGGCCGTGGCGGACCTGCCCCTAGTTGACCTTTCTGATAACGGAATGTCGCACAGTGCGGGGACCACTGAAGACAGATGCGCGCACGTCTATGCATCTACTGCAAGTTTTGAGAGGCCTACCTGAGCTCAATCGCTGTCGAAGGAAAATCATGATTGATAATGGTTGTGTGAAAAGAGAAGAATACCCTAGCAGAGAGAAAGAAAAAGAGAGACAGAGAGAATAAACGTCTGTGGTACAGTGCTCTCTTTCTGATTTATGGTCCTATATAGTATGTACACGATGTCCTATGTTTTGCGATTTTTTAAGTGACTGCAGACGTTTCAGGTACATAGCTAGCATAATATGGACGAGGACCAAAGCAGACATTTAAAGTGTCTCTTAACAATGCTCTCATTAAACCCACATTGAAAAAAAAAAAGAAAAAAACCCAGACACAAATATATAGGACTCAGTAAACATGGGCATGTTTACTGTCATTGTTGTCAAGGTAGTAAGTAAACGGTAATCAGCAATTCACGGTATTAAACTGGGTGAAATAACAAACGCGCAAGGAGGTTCATGCCATGAAATATTGAATATCACAGATGTTGATGACGTTCAGTCCTGAATAATGGATATCCAGAAATAATAGGGTAGAAATAAATTATTCCATAATATACGCCAGTCACTTTTTTAAATAATGACATGCAAAATACGTGTATAATGAATATGTTTGACCGTCGGAAATAGCACAGCAAGGATCAATCAGATACAAGTCAGTCATGGAATATTTTAGCTAGAAGTTAGAACTAGAGCGAAACAGTGTGAGCTACTGGGCCGATCAACGCCAAGTGAGCCTCTACGAGCGCGGTCAATGACCTCATGAAAATTAAATGGGTCAGTAGAAACTATAATAAGGAGTCGCCGGTCCAGCGTTATTTCTCGTGTGTGAAAGATTCCAAAATTAAAGTGTCGAATGAAATTTCTATTTACCACCTGCATGTAAATTTCCTTGTCTTATAAATTGTTCTTGTTTTTGTGTCCGCTGAAGGCGCATAGTAAAGAGCGTACTAGATTTGTATTTTTTACCATATTTTGTTTTCTATAATTTGGAGCTTCAATAAAGCTATTCTTTAAAAGTGTGCTTGGCAACTGGCGACTAATCATAAAGCTCCACTATGACATTCGATTTTAACTTACCTATTAAATCCAAATAGAAAACCAAAAATACCACACCTGGAGGACAATTTGATAAGGATCCAAAAGGACGCGTGTGTGTCTGTAAATAGTGTAATAATTAAAGAAGAGTCAAAAAAAAAAGAAATAGGCATACAACTTTATAACTGCGGGACAAAAAAAAAAAACAAAGGAAAAAAAAAACAGAAAAAACTAAAACAGATTGTGTATAGAAGAAAAAGACTTTAACAAGTTATGCAAAACAGGGACATCTGAGCTAGCTCAGAGGGACAAATGACTTGTTGGAGGAGGGGCAGTGCTCAAAATGCTTCTAAATCAATGCAATGGCTACGGATGATGATGGCAGAAGGTTGACCTCGCTGATATGAGGCTGAGATAAGGCTGGAGCGCGCGTTTGGTATTAAGTATTAGATCTGGTTTGTATTTATAACGAAATAAAAATTCATAAACTGAAAAAAAAAAGATTGTTTTTTGTTAAAGACGTAATTAAAACAGGGGAAGCGGGCGTTGAAAGATGAGCCGTGAGATATAAAGGGTCTCTTATAAACAAGTGGTGCTGTACAAAAGGGTGTTGATTTTTGTAAAATCTTATAGATGTTCAAAGTCTCTCTATGCACATAACTTGAAGGAAATATAACTTAGAATCGTGATAAAATTAATTATATGTATACAGCAGCGATGGAGTTAGCTTATTCATTTCTCTCTCATTCTATCTTTTTATTCTCTCCCTCTCTCTCCCCCTTTCTGTCTTAAATCTCATTTCTTTAAGTCATCATTTCCTTTGCAATACCTCTTTCTGTCCTATTAGTTACAGTCAGGCCTTATTTTCTTCTCTTGTATCTCTCTCTCTCTCTCTCTCTCTCTCTCTCTCTCTCTCTCTCTCTCTCTCTCTCTCTCTCTCTCTCTCTCTCTATCTATCTATCTCTCTGTCTATTTATCGGCCTACAAAAACTGATCGCAGTGTTTTACAAATGACGACGACAGTTCATGTATAGGTTGTAGTTACAAAACCTGGTAAAGCCAAGCAGTATTGCAATTATTAAAGCATACATATACATGTGTATTTATATATATATATATATATATATATATATATATATATATATATATATATATAAACTATTCTATGAGTGGCTCTAGGAGATATATATATATATATATATATATATATATATATATATATATATTTATATAATAATATAGTTGTGTGTCAAATAAAATAATAAACAGTGCCCAACAATCAAGCCGTGGACTGCATAATAGGACAATTAAAAAAATATATAATATCTGTTATTCTTGTTTAATACTTAAATTTGTTTTCCTTAATGCATTTGTATGGCTCTGGAGGATATAAGTCTGTTATTTTTGTGAAATACCGATATTCTTTTCTTCAATGAAGTTATCTTTCCCACCTGTTCGTTTGAACGAGAAATCATGCTTGTTGACTATATTACATTGCATTATCCATATTCCAAACAAGTTAGTTCTTTAATTAATAGTGGTAATGAGGTGGTATTCTTTTCATAACAAAGTTTCATTAATAATGCTAATGACAACGTGAAAGGAATTTTTTTGGATGTTGATGTTAAGACCATTAAGAGTCTTTTCATTAACGCTTAGATGCTAGATACTAAAAAGATCCTAAATATGTTGTAAATATGGGATTCATTTGGTTCTCAACTTTTGAATTATTCAAACCCTTTAATCCTAGTAGGAGCTTTTGATTGGTAGAGATTGGTAGAGAAACCAGAGGTAATATGAGTATTCGAAAATAGGCAGCAAATCTATCTTCAATCATAATTTTTTAGGAAAATTGCTAGAATTGGGAATGGTCGAAAGATAACGGTGGTATGTTTGTATGTCTATAGGAGCCAAGAAGGAGGGAATTACTGAAAATACTTTTAATCCCAAATAGTTAAGAGAAATTCAATCAATCAATCAATCAATCAATATCCCGTGGCTGGACGACCGTTGGGGAATACAGTGCATCTGACAACCAGCTCACGCTATTTCTCTCTGTCCTGCCCCGTCACCAAATTGTCATTCAACGCCTTTCCTGTTTACTCTGGGGTGTTGTCCTTCCATCTCCTTTTCTGTCTTCCTCTCTTTCTCTTTTGTTGCTCAGTTCTATGCAAGTTTGTTTTTGAAAGTTCTGTGAATCTTGTGACATATTCTTACCACATAAACTTCCGTCTACGTCTCTTCACAATGATCAGATTGAAGATCTTCTTGAAACCTCACAGCGTTTGTGACTGTTCCAAATCTCATCAACTGTGATGTGGTCTTTGAGATGTCAAGGAGTGTGCGATAGCATTTTATCTCAATTACCTGAATCCTTCTCTCCAATTCAGCTGTTAGTGTTCACCAAGACAGGGATACAAAATTATAGAGATGACCAATGAACGCATCAGTCTGATCTTCGAGGTGGGCGGGATGTTTCGGTCATTCCAAATAGGCCTCAGTTTTGACATCGCCGCTGTTGTTTGCGCAATACATCTGGAGAGAATTTCTGGTTTTGAATCTTCGACAGAGACATCTGACCAAGGTACTTGAAGCTGTTCACGGTCTGAAGTTTCTCGCCTCTGACTT